>JAFEMH010005370.1:0-165455 GCA_022495995.1 Adenophora triphylla var. japonica
AAAAATTGAAAGATTCAGTTTTACCCAATGCAAAAAATAGCAAGTAAAAATATGTATGAAAAGATCTGGATGCTGTTCTACATAAAAAGTATTTTGTAGTCGACACCAACTTCCGCAAGTGTTTACTTATGTCCAAAAAATTAGACCATGGACTGAGGTCTGAGAAAATTGCTACTGGACAGTAACTTCTCAAGAGAGAAAAATATGATTTTAAAGGGGGTTTTTGTATCCATGTTGGTCCCCATTTCTCTAGGTTTTGGTTAAAGTGACTCACCAGTATTACATTTTAGTGGTAAACCAACTATACCAAACCATCCTTGGGGTACATTAGGACTAAGCACTTCATTTGCTTGGGAAGGGGAATTTGAACTTTGAAAATGGGATTTGGTGCTTGAAAATGGTATTTAGGGTTTTGAAAATGTATTTTATAAAGTAAATAAGAACATATTAGTGAAAATGTAGATCCTTGTGGTTAATTAATCCATGGAGATGAACTTCCATGGTGATCTTCTTGGATCTAAATAAAGAAGATGAATAAACTACATTTTGTAGCTTCTGAAAATGCATGCATGAATAGGAGACTAAAGTGTAGGGAGAGGGAGGCTGGCAAATTGGCCTTCCTTGTGTCTTGTGTTTGAATGGATTCAAAGGCTTGAATGTGTTTAGGATTTGAAAGTGTTTAGGGTTGATGATTTGAGTTGGTTAAAGAGAAAACAAGTAGATAACAATGAAGTCCCTCTATGTTTTCTCTCTAATCCTCCTCCTATAGGGTGATTTGAGCTTGGATTGGTGTATGTATATGAGAGTATGTATGAGAGTGATTTGAAGTGTTTGTGAGTGAGTGAGATTTGGGGAAAGATTGGAGAGAAAATGGTGGCAATCTAAGGATTCCCACTGTTTTCTCCCTATATTTCGCCAGAGTTTCGTTGCTGTGATCAAATTGTGTTGTGTAAACTGAGAGAGGAGGGTTCAATTTATAGCCCTCTGAAATTGACAAACATGTCCGCGCGGATATGATTGACAGCGTGCACTGTTCATTAATGTACAGCTTCAGAGCTTTGGACAGGAAGAATAAAAATTCAAAAATCCAGCAGTTTATGTTTTTCAACTTGCCCAATTCGGATTTTTCTTATTTCTTTTGCTTTTTGAGATTCTTTTCTTGGTTTAACTTTAAATGGCAATGCCCATTTTACCCTTACTTTGTTAGAAAAGTTAGGAATGTTAGGAATGTTAGTAATGTTATAACTTTCGTTAATTTTCTAACGAAAATGCTAACAAGCTCAAATTGGAGCACTTACATTAGGTGGTAATGCATGGATTTGACCCGATCGGGTTAGAACGCTGACATCAGGTTTGGTCCCTTCTGAACAGGCCGCTCTGAGTTGAGCCATAGTTAGAGGAGGATTCCTCGTAGCATAGGGCCACATGTCTTCCCTCAACTCATTGACTGTGGATGTATTCCCTGAAGCTTCGGCAGCTTGACAGATTCTGTCCCAGAGATACGGTTTGAAGTGCCTACTGCGGGGAGGTAGCCTACAGTTTGATTTTTAGCTGTGTCGAATGTCAACGCAAAAACAGTGGTTGCCTGAACTGAACTGTGCGTTGCTGACCCTCCGAGGGAGGTGCAGGAGAGTTCTTGGCTCAAGCGAACGGTCTCCTTGATCTCTTCACTTGGTATATCGCGTTCCTTTCCTTCTTGCTAAGCATACTCAGGGCATTTTGGGAGTTGGGTTCAAAGGCGATACTCATGGTTTGCTAATTTTTCTCCACTCTTGGCCCAGATCAACTTTCTTGCAGCGGAGCCTGCGTCGAGAGTTAATGCCTGCGTTTCTTCCCATGTGAGAATGGTGCCGGTGCTTCTTTGAAGCTGTGCGTCGCGGCAGTCTAGGTAAGCCCCTCCATCGGGGAGAGTTTTCTTCCTCTGTTTTATCTGAGTGGCGGAGCCAATGCTCGGAAGGTGAGGTACACGGCTTCCCGAACATCTGCCGGCATGTAACTGGTTGCTGTCCCAGTGTGATCGTTTCTGTAAACGAATGCCTCGATGCTGTGGAATTTCCACTGAGTAGTTGCTCTCGAGATATTGAATTTCCATCCTCCTCTTTGGTTTTTAAATAGACCTTTCTCCCTGAGTTGGCCTTTCAATTTGAGCCCGCGGAAATGATCCGTTCCCATCCTCCCGAAGACCGCTTGGGAGTCCGGTTTTCCAGTTGACTTCAGTGCCCGGCTTGGAAGAGAAATGGTTTCATCATTTTCGTCGTCGCTTTCCTGACAGAAGAACTTGCTTTCCCCGGGAAGGTAAGCGCTGGGATTCGTTATGCTTTGTTTCACCATCTCCATCTCCTAGGTCATCGTGGACCAGTTGACTCACCCTAACGCCTTTGGCAGAGGGGGTTGGATGAGAACAGAGCGGTAGTCGGGGAAGTTTCCATGGAGCAAAACTCTTGAGGTCGAACTGGTCTAGAAGTGGCCTCTAGCTTTAAATGTACAGAGAATTTGTTTGTGACAACTTTAAGGGTTCGGTCCCTTTGTCGGTCTTTCGAGCTTGGTCTTCTGTCCCAAAGATGGCTTTCTTGAGGCGGCTAGTTCCATGAGGGCTTTCCTTGCGAGAGCTAAGCACAGTTCTCAGTAGGTGCGCATCATCTGAATAGTGTCCAGGGAAACCGTGATTATATTCCAAATCGCCGAATGGCGGGAATATGGATTACGTTGTAGAAGGAAGTGGACTGGGACATTCCATGCGGCCTTCCTTGATCTCGATTACCAAGAAATTTGCCCATATACATGATTGATTGACCGGCGGTATTGAATTCTTCTGCAATGTTGACAGTCTCGTGATCTCGCTCGATCGCCAAGTCTATCAGAGCTAGCAGTCGACTGGCAGCGGAGATGTCGAGAATCCGGGGCCGTGACGGCTGGGAACAGAATCGAACTGGAGCATGTTGCTGCTGGGGTGGTCATTTCCTATGTCGGAAAGCCTGGCTGCAACTTGCCAGGAAGACTCTTCACGCGAGAATGTTTTCGGGGTAGGCTGCCGAGAAGCGTTCCCAGACCCAGTTGATCTGTACTTGTAGCAGGGCAAGTGAGGAGCTTGGTCTCCTATTGCTATTGACCTTGGCACTTGTGCGGCGCTTTGAGGGTATAAGCTTGACTTGACAATGCACGGGCCGGTTGCCACTGGGGCTGGTACTCGGAAGTAGTGATGAGCTCTGAGCTCGCTTGGCCAGGGCCTCGTTTACCATGAGCAGGCAGTCGTCGAGGGTGACTTTGGTATTGCAGAATCTGACGATAAGGATCGGATCCTTGGTAACATCGGGATATCTGGAATAGATGATGTTGACGAAGTCGTCGTCAGCCACTTGATCAGAGGGATTCTTTGTCGTGTGAACCAGTTGCTTCCAATTGTCGGATAGCCGCCTGTACTGGACGTTGAGCTTGACAATTTCCATGGTATTGGAGCCTTGGTCGTAGGTGACCTGATCGGAAGGAGTGCCGTCCTCAAAACTGAGCATGTGAATGCAGAGGTCTGCCCGCGGGTCTGCCGCGTCCTCGACTCCGGAGAGTCCTGATTCGTCGTCATCTGACGGTTCAATCCAAACGTAGGGACGTATTGCGTCCGGATGCGTTGCTGGAGCAGCTAGGAAAACATCATGCTCTTCATTGGAGAAGAGGGGTGCAGCGGGTCGTTCCTCGTGGAGGACATCCCATACGACTTTCATGCATTCAAAACGAGAATGACGATGCTTGTTGACTTTTATCACAAAGATTTCTTCGCCTGGCGGGGCCAGAGAGTTGGTTTGGAGAATGCTGACGAATCTCCGATTGGAGACTGGGGGTTTATGTGCCCGCATCATGGCGATGTTCAGCGTTTCTTTCCAATCTGCCTCCAAATGTTGGAAACGACAGTTGAACTTGATGTATCGGACTGCTTCAGGGTCTGCCTGTTCGAGTACGTTTACATAGTTAGCATCTCCGGACTCGAGGATTCGATGAGATTTGCCCGGTAGTCCCTTGGTTGATTCGAAAGGAGAGTAACCCCGGTGCTCGAGTACGGACACGCTTGGCTATTGTCTCGGCTTCGTTCCCTATGAGGCAACTCTCTCCTCGGATGACTTCAAGATCTCCCTGCCGGTTAATGAACTTAACACACTGATGTAGAGTGGAAGTTATGGCTTTCATGTGATGTAGCAGGCGTCCAACAGAGCTGTGAATTCGGATGGAATGTCCATTACGTGGAATTTTGTTGGCACCATTTGGGTTTCGAACCAGAGTTCCAGAGTTACCATCCCCAGGATGGGACGAGACGAGCTGTCGTAGGCCTTGATAGTCCGATTAGACGGGATCAGATGGCTTTCATTGATACGGAGGGCTCACATCATGTTGAGAGGGAGAACGTTAACGGCTAATCCGTTGTCTACCAATACTCAGAGTGTTATGGTGTTGAAGCTTGAGAGTGATGTACAGAGCTTCGTTGTGCCCCGAGGCATCTCTCGGTAGTCTTCGTCACGAACGTGATCATGCTTTGTCTGGAGTCGGGAATCGTAGATACAGTCTCTATCCAGGAGAAGGAGAGTCATCAAGCCATCCGGTTTCTGTGTCTTCCTCTTTGCCGAGGTAAAGCCTTTCTTGGAGCCTCTGGATTGTGTTGAGGCTGTTTGTGGCGGTTGCCGCCTTAGTTAGCACGTTGATCGAGTGCGAGTGCCAAGCGGACCTTGATCTTCCTTTACCGGTCCAGCTCGGAAGCCGGGCGATTGAATCTTGGGCGATCCCGCGTAGGGTTAGGCATCTCGGCGCGATAAGATTACCAAGATCCGAGGTATTCCGGTGACCCGTGGTGAGCCTCGTTGTCGACGGGAAGGTGACTATGTTTCCGTAGTGGATGTTCCCAATTAATTGCACCACATCATCAGGGGTAGCATCAATAGGGACCAGTGTGCGGGCCAGACTTTCCTCCAATTTCAGCTTGTGAGGATAAGATGAGGTGAGTAAAGACCACATAGAGATGTTAGCTTGAGTCTGTTGGCCGGTGAGCACGGGATCCTCTTTTTCCGGGGGTCGGGAGTTTCAACCTGCTCTTGGCGTAGGGGTTACGGATCTCCTGGGTGTGCTTGGATCCGCAGACTTCTTATCGGCACTTGGGATTACTGCGATGGATCTCGCCGGATCGGTCCAACGAGTTCACTTCTCCCTCTGGCTTATCTGTCGCCTCTTTACAGGACTCTTTTAATGTTGCTAGGGTTAACGGAGGAGCTTGCTTAGCCACTGGCCACTGATTCTAGATGATTTTGTTGCAAGTTTCTCGGAGCTTAGCAATGGTGAGGGGCTGAGCTTGGGGATATTGGGTATTAATGGTTTCTGACTGGGCAGCCTTCCGGATTGCTTCCTAGGTTACGGGTTTCTGAGTCTGGGATTGCGTCGTTGTTCCTTAGATGACCCACAGGGCTAGGGCATCTTTCGATTCATCCCGATCAGGGTCTGCATTATCCCATACCTGCCTGAGCTTGCCCACAATTAGCATGCAATAGGAACTATTGCCTCCCGGGCTTGGTGGCTTTCCTCTTTCGTTTTCGACTTTATGTAGTCCGGCTCCCCTTTTATAGTACTCATCGCTAGAGGTAATTATGGCATTCTGTACGGGAGGTGGATCAGGTATCATACCAGTGTCCAGAACCTCTCTCAAGGCTGAGATATACTTGGGAAAAGTGACTTCTTCCTTGGTAATCCTAACGAGGATTGTTACTTTGCCTTCGGGTGGGCTTGATCTGACAATGGTTACTTTCTCACTGGGGAGGATAGGGGCCAGTCGTCCCTTTTCCAGCAGATTTTCAACTATATTCTTAGATCGGATGCTTGAGGATCCTTTCCCCAAAGTATGGTAAGTGGTGTTGAACTCCACGACATCTACATATTCAGCCCTAGGAAAATCCATGGCTTTCATGTCTTCGGTTCACGTGGTCGTCCCACGAAATTTCTTCAATTTTCGACTATCGTCTTCCATCTCGTCGTACACCATTTTCCTCTCGTTTTACAGGCTAAGCAACCACAAGAGAAGGATTGACAGTGCCCGTTTGCTTGGCCCAAAGCGGCGGTTCGTAACACCTGAGTCCAAATAAGGAGTTCTCGGGGTCCGTTCCTGGGTATCGGGGCTACTAGAAAGGCGTCATGGGGATCCATGGGTATGAAGGTAACGGGAGTGGCTTCCAGATCCATAACCCTTTTTCGCGATTCCAGGTGCTTGGTGTGCTCGAGGGGTTCAGCAGTGACTCTTATAGCAGTGATGCCGTCCGTCTAGGGGATGAAGAAAAGGGATTGATAGCGTTCACAAACTTCATTGTCCGTTGGAGGCCGAAAGCACAGCTTTTTCGATTAGTGCTTCAATGAAACTTCTCCTTTCGCCTACTAGTTTTTCATAGGGGACGTTGTGCTCCAGGATTTCAGATCCATATTCCTCTTTAGATAGGGTCTGCTGATCCTTATCCTCTGATGTGTTTGGACATTGACCGCAGTTGCATCTTGAGAAGGACTCCTCATAGGGGTCGATTTCCATTGGTTCCTGATCCACATTTTCTGGCGGCTCTTCGTCGTCACTAGCTGACAACCACCCATTGTGCACAGCACCCATGCGGTCATTTCCAGCGTGATTGTTCCAAACTGATTCTGGGTCTTGGGGTTCAGTTGATTCTTCACTCTCGTCATCATCACTGTCATCAGAGTCATCATCACTCTCATCAGAATCATCATCATCCCATACTATCCGAACTTTGGCTAAGAGAGAGCGCCGATCATATCTGTTAGGGGAGGACGGGTGTGTGCGAACCACGAAGTTGTCATAGGCCCCCAATCTTGTAGTGGCAATTGTGACTCGGGCTTTTCCTCCCGGGAACGTGGGAGAAGGGCGAGAGGTGGTGGTACATATTTGACCCCAGGGAGTACATGGAAGCAATCCTCCTCACCTGATCCTTCGCAGTTGCTATTATCAGGACTTTACTCGGCTTCTCCCATATCCATTTTGCAGAAGTGTACTAGCTCGAGGTGTGCTTCAGCCTCTTTACTAATAAGCCCTAATATGCGTGCTCGTCTAAAGCTCTCTTGTTCAATTCTTATTGAGTGCTCTATCCATCTTGTGTAAATGATCTTCTCATGTAGTACGATACGAATGGCCCCGGTTCTCCGGTGTTAGCTATCCCTTCTTCGAAGTAGCGAGCCTCATAGTCGTGCGGGGAGGCTACGTGTTAACATGGGACCGGGGGAATCAACCTGTCCCTCATTCTCAAGGCTGAGTGGGAATCCGAATTCGGGATCCTCGACCAAGTTTATCAGGGGTATTCGGGATCCTCGACCAAGTTTATCAGGGGTATTTGGGAGTCTTCGTTGGGCTCATTATCCAAATCTTCCTTGGCATGAGAGGGCTTTCCGATCTCAATCATATTCACCCTGTTGTTATTCTAGGGAATGGATTATGTGTTGGGCCTCGAGTACTTCTAGCTTTCCTTTTTCAATCGGCCCTCGTATAGCCTTCCTCAAAACTATACAATCGTCAGTAAGGTGCCCGTGGTACTGATGAAAAGCAT
Source organism: Adenophora triphylla var. japonica (assembly GCA_022495995.1). Classification (NCBI taxonomy): domain Eukaryota; kingdom Viridiplantae; phylum Streptophyta; class Magnoliopsida; order Asterales; family Campanulaceae; genus Adenophora; species Adenophora triphylla. The sequence goes on from JAFEMH010005370.1 coordinate 7,569, forward strand.
AGTGTTTGGTGGTGTCCAAAGGGATCTTTGGGATCCACAGGGCAGTAATTGTCTAAAGGCCGAATCAAACCTTCCTTGACCGGTCCTACGAAAACTTTGCTCGGGGGCATTCCAAAGTTCTTGAACTTTATATTACGAGGCTTGGGCATCTCGACTTTCCTAGGTACAAAAGGAGTGGCATTGTTGCAATTACGTCCAGCAAAGTTGAAGCCTTCTTTGCCCTTGGAGTACCCAAGGCGGGACGAGGATTGGCGGCAATGGCTCGGTACCGATAAGTAGGGCGGTTGATTGTTCTTTGAATGTAAGCCTTTTCAAACTTAGCCCCGGGCGGCCATGGCCTGCCTTGGTCTGGATGAGTGGAAATTGGCGAGGGATGCTCTTAGGTGAGGCTTCAAACACGATTGAAAGATGTCCAGCTGTTCTTCATCAGAAGGAGGAATGGCCATTTCACTCAGCTTAAGGTTCCAACGTTTGTAAAAGTCACCAATATTCTCGTCAGGGCGTTGCATAGTTGTTTGCAAGTCTACCTTATTCATCTCCCATTCCAAGTTGGCCTTGTATTTTTCGGTGAAGGCGTTGGTGATCTGTTCCCAAGTGGCCCTAGACTCGGGTTTTAGTTGGAAGAACCATTTCAGAGCCCCCAGTTTTAGCGAGAGGTGAAGTAATCGGCGGCTTGGTTCGTGCATCCTTTGGCTTTCATAGCTAGGGTATAGGTGTCCAGATAGGTTTTTGGGCAGGCAGTTACATTAAACAGTTCCAAACTAGGCATCACGAACTTGTGGGGCAAAGGTGTAATTGTCTATGGCTAAGAACTTATGAGACGAAACTCACAAGGTGAGATAAAACTCACGGGTGTTGTTCTTAGTGTTGATGACACTAACAACAACACATTCACCAATTCTAGAAAAAGCACAAATCAATAGAAATAAATATAATTTGCAGCGGAAGAATTAAAGCAATACACAAGAATATAATTTTTATCAAGTTATATAAATATATAACTTGATGGGTGCCTAAAAGGCAAGACCTTTCTATTAATAATATGAATTCAATACAAGGTCAAGGTTGTTCCTTAATGATAACGAACCACGATATAAGGGAACAACATACACGAATTCTCTCTATAAATAAACACTTTCAAAAACCTCACAAAAATATAAAAATCTATATGAAATATTCGAGTGTTGGACAAAGTGTTGCCCGACACGAGAATGGCAACACTTGAGAGCAATGGAATTCTACTTTTCTTGTGCGGTTGCGTTTTTCTGAATTGGATGATCTTCAATGAAGATCCACTAGCACTATTTATAGGCCACAAAGTCTTGGAGCCTACTCGAATGATCGGCTAACGTACCTTGAGTTTGTTTCCTCATTTTATGCCTTCTCGCCTTCATTGTAGGAGACCTAGTCTTCTCTTGCTTCTCATGCTTGTACCTCTTAGCTTTGATTGCCTTGTACTACGACTTGTTCTCCCCGAATATTTGAATAAAATATCTCCTTGCTTGGTCATAAATTAAACAAATAAACACATGTTTATTTGTTAATTCCTCCTCTTCGTAATTCTCGCTGGGCATATTACATTCGGCGATTTTAAGCTCATTTTAAGGTGACTAACTGCAGTTATATAAACATTAATTTACCCATTAATATTTGTGAAAAATACGGTAACTAACTCGGTGTCGCCAATTCCAAATGGCAGCACTTTTGGGCGACACACGGATGCGCTGATGCATGCGGTTTTGCAAACGGCACTTTGAGATGACATTCATGACAACACATGATCTAACATTAACAATCTCCCCATGAGATTCGGATTTCTTCACAAAATACCAATGTGATGATCTTTTCAAAAACAGTTAGTCAAACTTAACTAAAACCGAGAAAATGCCATGAGATTTTGATAGAGGCAACATAAACCTTCGAGCAATGTTTTGAAATATTTTTCAATCCAAAACATCAACCATTAAGCAAATGAAGTATCAAAATCTTTACAAAAATCTCCCTTAATACGAAATTAATAACTAACCAAAATAATTATTAAAATCTTAAACCAACCATTCCACCATTCAACAAAAAACATCCATCCAAGTTTGAAGAAAATTCCAAGTAGAAACAAAGAAAAAAATAAATGAAATAAAATTTGTTTAAGCATTACAAACCAAAATAAAACAAATAAAATTGTTTTTGTTCCAAACCACCAAAATCAACCACCATTCAAACCAACCATCTTTAAAGCGCATTTCCGGCTCCTTCACCTCCCTCTGCTGTCCCACTTGGCCCACACCATTCCCAGCTCCATCATCATCATCACGCCTTGGTGGCTTATCTCCCTATTTTGGAAGAAATCAAATCCACCATTTTCATCATGTCGGTGCGCATGTCCCAACCACCTGAATTGCGAGTCAATGTGCTTGACCCGACTATTGAAAAAATTAAGTACCATAGCAGCATCAACCATTACGGGAGCGGTGTTGCCGAAGTGTTGCCGGTTTCGGGCGACACTTGGGGCGACACTGGTAGCGGGCGGCGGAGGAGCATTTGTAACCAAAACCCAAGGTAAATCCCTGTGCCTATCACCTTCAGTAAAGTGTTTGGTAATTCTGTAATAAACAGGCTTTTCAGAGATATTATCACCATTCCAAGGCTTAAGGTTTTGGTACATTAGGACTTGGAAAATAAGGGAAGGAAAAATGAAGGAGGAGGTCTTTTTCTTCTTAGCCCATGCAGCAAGGTGAGCAAATACAAGTCTCCCAAAGTTAACTCTTTGTTTTCTTGCCTAGTTTGTACAACAAATTAGCTTGCTTTCAAAAGTGACCGTGTTCTCGTTTGCCGTAGGAAGCCAATTTGTTATACAAATCTTGTGGAGCACGCTAAACAAAGAAGTGAGATGGGTAGACCTAAAGTGATCGAGACCAAATGGTGATTCTCCCTCCGAGTTAAAAAGGTGGCTAAGGCATTAGGATCATATTCCAAACTCTCATCTTCGACATTAGGGAGGCCGAATGCCTTGTTGATGATCAAGGGATTAAAATCATAGATATTGCCCCTAACAAAAATCTTTCCATAATGAGGGGTATTCCTATCATCAATATTATCCCTAAGATGAGCATAGAAATTCCTAACCACACTTTCAATGTACGATGACACTTTAGTCACCGTAGGCAAAAACATCCTATCCTCCAAAAGCGATACACACCTAACTCCTTGAATTGAGTCACATACATATTCTTTTCATTCAGAATTTTCTTCTCAGAATCTTCAACAAACTTATCTAAATTTGTTTCACCATAAAATTCATCCGAAAGAAAAGGACGTTCATAAAATCCAAAGGACTCATAATCTGTCTTTGTATCCTGAGAGGGATTAGGAGAGTGTACCTCGAGGCCGGGAAATAGGAGAATACGAAGGAGAACTCGATTGTGCTTTGGTCTTGGCAGCGAGGTGTTGCTTCGGGTGTTGCCATTTCATCGGCAACACTTGGGGGCGACACCACCGAAATTTTCTGTTTCTTCTTCAACTTGGGTGAGCTTGGTAGGGTTTCCTCATCTTCCAACCAAGCTTCTTCATCCTCATCAGAAGATGATGAGGGCTCCTTTGTCTCTTTAAAAGCTGGGTCCGAACCTTCCTCGGACGAAATGTTGAGAGAAGAACTCGAGCTATCCTCCACATTTACTGGATCATTAGCTGTGTTTGAAGGAATCTTGGACCTGAACAAGGTTTTGAGCCTCTCTGAAGTACGACGCACTCCACCCCTAAAAGACGAAGAGGCATCAACCGCCTTTCTCTTCTTGGTCTTCTTTTGAGGGGCGAAGGTGAGCTCTATGGAGGGGGTAGCTTCTGGAAGATTAATAGGAATGGGAATTTTGGAAGGATCATAGACAACAATGTCTAATGAGGGTGAGGGTTGAGGTGTGGGCCGAAGTGTCGCAGGGGATATCTCCATTGGAACGGCGACATTTGAGGCAACACTAGAGGGAGCTAGAGGCGAAATTTCCATGGGTGATGAAATTTGGGGAGAATTTTTGGTGCTTGCCATGGAAGATTGAAGAAGAATGAAGAAGACGAAGAACAGGGCAAGGGTTTCGGTTTAACGCCTAGAGAGAGAGAGAGCAACGAGAAGAGAGAGAGAGAGGGTTTAGAGAGGTTTTAATGAGTGAATAGTGGTAGGATTTAATTGATTTGACAATGTCAAATTAATTAAATCTCCACTTATCTCTCAAAAAACCCAACAAACTCAAGTGTTATCCGCCATTTTTAAAAAAATTTTTTTTTTTTAATTTTTATAATTTTTATAATTTTTAATAATAACTAAACATAATTTTAGTAATATCCATAAAATTGTGTTTTTCAAAATTCAAAGTGATGAATTTTAAAAAATAGATATTACAAAATTACACTTAGATTGACAAAAATAAAAATTTTTGCTAAAAACCTTTTAAATTTCACAAACTCTAAATATAAGCAAATAGACTTTTGGAGATTTAAAATTTAATTAACAAAAACAAAAATAAGAAAATAAAAAATTAATGTAGCATCTACTAATGTGTTACTAGCAATGTTGCGTGACACACAAGGCAACATTTTTAAATAAAATCCCCTTGATATTTTTTAACATATATAACTATACTTTCTTAGGCAATTTTTAAGCACACTTTACACTTTATTTATTTACAAGGAAGCATCGTAGTAGCGAGCTCCGTGCCCCGAGTTTTTTATTAAAGTGTAAAGCTACAATTAGTAAGTTTTATACCTTTCAAGTAGGGTACACTGTAGTAGCGAGCTCCATGTCCCTAATACTTAGTATAAAACACTACATTATATTCCCTTTGGGAATTTTCACAAGCTTTGCCTTTTTTTTTTTTTAAAAAATATCAACAACAATATGAGTGACTTTGTCACTTTTTAGCACAAAGGGGTATTTTATATAAAAAATGTTAACCTTAAGAACGTACACATACTAGAACAAAAAGGTCAGTAAATGCCCCTCATTTGGGATTAAACAACTATATATATATATATTTTTTTTTTTTTTTTAAATTTTAAAGATAATATACAACTCATACAAAGTGTTGCTGACAGTGTTGGTAACACTGACGACAACACTAAGATTTATAGAAAACATAGACCAAGAGATTTTCAAACTTGAAAATCTCTCATGGTCCAAGGCTTTGGTCAAAATATCAGCAAGTTGATGTTTTGTATCAATATGCTCTATTTGGATCAATTCCTTTTCTACTAAATCTCTTAAAAAATGATGGCGGATATCAATGTGCTTAGTGCGTGAGTGTTGTACAGGGTTTTTGGAAATATTTATAGCACTCAAATTGTCACAATACATGGTCAAGATATTACTATCAAGACCATAGTCATCAAGCATGTGTTTTAACCATATTAGTTGTGAACAACAACTCCCTGCTGCCACATATTCAGATTCGGCGGTCGAGAAAGAAACACAGTTTTGCTTGCGGCGTACCATGACACTAGATTATTACCCAAGAAAAACAACCCCCACTAGTACTCTTTACATCATCTATATCCCACTGCCCAATCGTAGTCACTAAAACCAACTAAGTTGGTATTAGTGTCTTTGGTGAACCAGATTCCCAATTCACTTGTCCCAGAACACATACTTGATGATTTTCTTGACGGCATTTAGGTGAGAAATTTTAGGAGCGATTGATATCTAGCACAAACACCTACGCTGAACATTATATCGGGACGACTGGCAGTAAGATAAAGAAGACTACCTATCATGGATCTATACAGAGTTGGGTCAACATCCTCCCCTGCCTGATCTTTGGTTACCTTAAGAGATGATCCCATAGGTAATTTAGAGCTCTTGGCACTCTCCAATCCAAATCTTTTCACCAGACTCTTAGCATACTTGCTCACGAGTGATGAAGATTCCATCATTCGATTGTTTCACCCGCAATCCTAGGAAATAATTAAGTTCTCCTATCATGCTCATCTCAAATGTAGATGTCATAGCTTCCACAAAATTTTGTAAACATATTTTAGATGTGGAACCATAAACTATGTCATCAACATAGATTTGAGCAATGACAAGCTCTTTATTTTCCCTAAGAATAAATAATGTCCTATCGGCTTCTCCTCTAACAAATCCATATTCAAGAAGGAAGCTTGTTAGACGCCCATTACCATGCACGAGGAGCTTTGTTTTAAGCCATATAAGGCCTTATCAAGTCTCGTATACATGGTCTGGGTGGAATGGGTCTTCAAACCCTTTGGAGTTTGCTCAACATAGATCTCTTTATCTAAATACCCATTCAAGAAAGCCGCTTTGACATCCATTTGGTGCAATGTGATTTTTGAGATAACAGCTATAGCAAGAAGAAGTCTTATTGACTCAATTCTAGCCGCGAGGTGCAAAGGTCTCGTCAAAGTCGATTCCTTCCACTTGTGTATAGCCTTGAGCCACAAGGCGAGCTTTATTACGAACAATATTACCCGATTAAATGGATTTGTTTTTGTAAATCCATTTAGTTCCAATAATGTTAGAATTTAAAGGACGTGGAACTAAACACCAAACCTCGTTACGGGTAAATTGTTCAAGCTCTTCTTGCATAAGCTTGAATCCGAAATTTATCATTTAAGGCCTCAATCACATTTTTTGGTTCAACGAGGAAACGAAACGGAGTGTTTTACCCGAGAGTATGTGGAGGACATACACACATACCTAACCATATCTCTGTAATCAAGCGGCTCCTTGTTCCTTGTTCTAACCCCTTCATTAACATCACCCAATTACTTGAGTAATGGGATGATAATTTCTAATTGAGCCGGGGATCTCTCTTTGCCTTGATGGTACACCAATCCATCTTCTCGCTTACGAGTCATTTGCTCTCGAGAATTTCCAGCCACTTGTTCTGTTCTCCTGTGTTGCCTCGGGTGTTGCCATTTCGAGGGGCGACACTTGGAGCAACACTTGAATGCGTGGCTGCAATGGCCGAGATGGGTCTACGTTCCGGCCCTTTGTTCGACTTCTTCTAGTAAGAAAAGTCGAGGTATATCATCACCGGTTCTCTGTGGCACTCAAGTAATCGTTAAATTCAATATTTACCGATTCTTGAATCACACAACCTCAAATTATAGACACGATAAGCATAGACTGTTTTGAGAGTAGCCAAGAAAGATGGCTTTGTCACTCTTAGAATCAAGTTTTCCTAAGTATTCCCGGTCATTTTAAAATGTAGCACAAACACCCCAAACACATGAAAATAGTGAACCGTAGGTTTCTTTCCATTTAAAATCTCATAGGGTGTCATAGTTGTACCGGTCTTAAGAAAACTCTATTTGTGAGTGTGACAAGTGCTGTGTTTAATGCTTCGGCCCAAAAACCTTTAGAAATATTTCTAGCAATTAGCATAACACGAGCCATTTCCATTAAAGTCCTATTTTTCCTTTCAAAGCAACACCATTTTGTTGAGGTGTTTTGGGTCTTCGAAAACTCGTGGTGTATCCACTTTTACTACAAAAAGTAGAAAAGGAGATGTTTTCAAATTCTCTACCATGATCCGATCTTATTCGAAAAATAGGAGAACAAAACATGTTTTGATTTTAGAGACTAAGTGAGTAAATTTATCAAAAGTTTAGGATTTTTCTCTTAAGAAATACACCCATGTAAACCTAGAAAAATCATCAACTATCACATAAACATACTTCTTACCTCCCAAGCTTTCTACCTCAATAGGACCCATCAAGTCCATATGTAGAAGCTGAAAACAATGTGTTGTTCTGAGTGTTTGCTCATTGTGTTGTTCAACACCGTGAGCTTGACACGAGTTTGCTTACCCTTTGACCGAGTCACCACACATCACGGTGTTTTTGAGGTCTAGTTTAGGAACACCTTTGACGGCATTATGTTTGATAATCTTCTCAAGATTTCTATAATGAGAATGACCTAACTTTTGATGCCATAACCTAATATCATCAAGTTTTGTCAAATTGCACAGGATTTATTACCAACCGGATAGCAATTATCACTTGATCTTATTCCGGTCATGACACAAAAGTTAGTGTTATCAAACACTTCACAGGTATTTTTATTGAATTTTACCTCCAAATTGTCATCACATAGTTGGCTAATGCTAATTAAATTAGCAGTAAACCATCTACGTGCAAGACATTTTTCAAAGGAGGAAAACCAACAATATCCGGTGTTCCTTTACCAACTATTTCACTCTTGCCTCCACCACCATAAGTCACCGAGCCTCCTTGAATAGGTTGGTACTCTACGTTAGGAATGATTTTGTACCAGTCATATGACGTGAACAACCACTATCAAAGTACCAAGTTCTGCAATGTTAGTCCTTAAAGCCGTATAAACAACATAGCATTTCAGTTTTCCTTGGGTAACCAACCCTTTTTGAAAATCTGGATTTACGTTCACCGTTGTTGCCATAAGTGTTGCCCCGAGAAACCGGCGACACTTGAGACGACACTTGAAGACTGGACATTTTCTTTTGTAGGAAAATGCAATGCGGTTTTAAATGTCCGAGGTTTGTGACGGGTATCCACACTCATTGGATTGATCGGAGGAATCACTAGAAGTGCTACCCTTTTCCTTGACACGCTCTTTTACAAAACAATTTTTAGTTTCAACATCAAACAAGGAAGAGGTAATACTTTCAAGTGATTCTTGGAACCCAAGACCAGCTTTCGAGGCTTACTCAATTTGAGTATTTCATCCAATTTGGATGAACTCGTGTTGAGTTTTTTGAAGGTGGATTCGGCTAGGTTGAGTTTGGCCTTGATTTTATCAAGATCCAAGTCTCTCCTACCGAGTTGAGCTTCTAGCCGAGTCGAGGAGTTCTTAAGATCCCGATTTTCCTTTTTCAAGAAAACCACCATCTTATTCTCCTTTTTCCATTCCACGAGGAGAGATTTATAGAGGTTTTTAATTCACAAATAAGTTCATCTTTATCAAGATCATCCTCTATAATCTCTTCCGAATTTAAATCGGTTGAACCATGCAAATTAAGATCATTTAAAGAATCATACTCTGCCGAGTGTTGTGCCAAGTGTTGCCAATTCCTGGACGACACTTGGGGCAACACTTTCGAAGAAGTCACCAATGTTGTGTCAAGTGTTGTCAAATCAGTAACGACACTTGAAGTAACACTCTCGCCGAAGGTAGCTCCTCTACCGTGGCCATCATGACTACTTGCTCCGTCTCTGTTCTTCTTTCTCCGTTCCTTCCTCCTCTCCATCACTAAGAGATACCCACAAGTTTTTGCCCGCCTTTCTCAAGGTGTTAGCACATTCATTGGCATAGTGACCCCAACCGGAACAAGCATGACATTGAATAGATTCAATGTACTTAGGATCGGACCGGATCTTTTCCGAGGATGCACGCCTTGGTGGGATATCCTTTTGATTTGGAGGAGGACTTCTCCTTGGCACAAAACTAGAGGTTTTGGCCGTTTGGTCCTTAGCCTTTACCGCACTTTGTTAAATTTTCTAACCATAGAATTATATCTCTTTGCAAGTAAAGCTACACTAGTATTTTCATCTAACTCCTCGAAGACTTCATCTTCATCGTCCACACATGTGTCCAGAAGATTCGACTTTTAAGGCAATATTCTTGCCTTTAGAAGCCTCCGTTTGTTCATTGAGATTCAACTCAAAGTTTTTCAAAATACTCATTAAGGAGTTGATGTCCATTGTTGAAAGATTATGGGCCTCTTCAATAGCTGAAACTTTAATATTAAAACGTTCGGGAAGAGTACGAATAGCTTTTGAAACAAGTTGTTTATTTGTAAAAGGCTCCCTAATACTTGACAAGCATTTGAAATATCAATCAACTTTTCAAAATAAGACGAGATGTCTTCGTTTTCACCCATTCTTAATCTTTCAAATCTACTAGTGAGACCTCTAAGCTTTGTTTCTCGGACACCTGCCATCTCCTTCACAAAATCTTTGTAAAGTATCCCAAGCATCTTTTGCAGAGGGACTATTTTGAATGAGTTTGAACATATGCATGTCAACCCATTCATAGATGGCATTCAGTGCCTTTTCATTGAAACTAGCAAGATTATTCTCTTCAATTGTCCACTCGAATTCAGGTTTGACTTGTACGTCACCATCGTCATCCGGAGGAAGCATTGGAACAGAATAACCATTTAAAATAGATCGCCAAGCCCGAAGATCAATTGATTTGATATGCGAGCGTAGGCGAATCTTCCAATAAGCATAATTAGATCCGTCTAAAACCGGTAATCTCTTTTGATTAGGGTTTGCAGGATCATAAGCCATGACAAAAGGATCTAAACACTTAGTATATCAAGTGCTAGGCTCTGATACCAATTGTAATTGTCTATGGCTAAGAACTTATGAGACGAAACTCACAAGGTGAGATAAAACTCACGGGTGTTGTTCTTAGTGTTGATGACACTAACAACAACACATTCACCAATTCTAGAAAAAGCACAAATCAATAGAAATAAATATAATTTGCAGCGGAAGAATTAAAGCAATACACAAGAATATAATTTTTATCAAGTTATATAAATATATAACTTGATGGGTGCCTAAAAGGCAAGACCTTTCTATTAATAATATGAATTCAATACAAGGTCAAGGTTGTTCCTTAATGATAAACGAACCCTGATATAAGGAACAACATACACGAATTCTCTCTATAAATAAACACTCAAAAACCTCACAAAAATATAAAAATCTATATGAAATATTCGAGTGTTGGACAAAGTGTTGCCGACATCGAATGGCAACACTTGAGAGCGTAATTCTACTTTTCTTGTGCAGATTTGCGTTTTACGAATTGGATGATCTTCAATGAAGATCCACCGCACTATTTATAGGCCACAAAGTCTTGGAGCCTACTCAAATGATCGCCATAATGGCCTTCGAGTTTGTTTCCCTCATTTTATGCCTTCTCGCCTTCATTGTAGGAGACCTAGTCTTCTCTTGCTTCTCATGCTTGTACCTCTTAGCTTTGATTGCCTTGTACTCGACTTGTTCTCCCCGTAATAGCCGAATAAAATATCTCCTTGCTTGGTCATAAATTAAACAAATAAACACATGTTTATTTGTTAATTCCTCCTCTTCGTAATTCTCGCCTGGGCATATTCTGTTGCTGATTTTAAGCTCATTTTAAGGTGACTAACTACTGTTATATAAACATTAATTTACCCATTAATATTTGTGAAAAATACAGTAACTAACTCAGTGTCGCCAATTCCAAATGGCAACACTTTTGGCAACACCAGTGGCAACACTGGTTTGCAACACTTGGGATGACATTCATGACAACACATGATCTAACATTAACAAAAGGAACAATAGAATCAGGATCTGTGGGCCGGAGAGCAGCTTTCTTTCCTGTCAGCTCGGCAATCTGAGTTTTCATTTCCTTGTGTTGTTCCATAAACCAAGCCAGATGAGGGTCTTATGGTGGAGCCGTAGCGTTTAAACCAGTGACTGAACTGGGGAGAGGAGTTACCATTGGCGGTATAATGGTGGAAGGGATGGCCGGTCGGGGTCATAGGTGAAAACCTGTCCTTGGGCCAAATTACCCTGGGGAGTGTAAGTAGGAGCCTGGGCAAAGGGATAGAACCCGGCAGCTTGCTGTTGAGTTGTTGACCTTCAATTGACAAAGAGGGTGGTGGCAGACCCGAGGTGGCCGGGTAGCTCGGGTCCCCGGGGTGAGACTCATAGGTAGGCTTAAATGCGGGCTGTGGTCCCTGGTTGTTGAACTGCATGCCTAACTGTGATGATGGCGTATAATCGGGAGGATACTGTGGTCTCGGCGATTCTGATGAGACTGGGATGGGGTCTTGATGACCCATAGGACCTTGAGTGAGGAACGGGTTTGCGGAGGCTGACGAGGCGCCAAGAGTTGCTGGACCAGTATCATTTTGAGGAGGGGCACTGGCCCATTGTCCTAGAACAAACTGCAGTGGTGGTGGCATTACAGATTGTTGCTGCGGTACTCTGAACTGTTGTTGTGAAGGTCTGGGCTGATCGGTTCCAAACTGAGATGGGATCCCAACTTGTTGTGGCATTCCGAGGTACCCCCAACCATGGGAAGATATTTCGTACTGATTTTACCCCCACTGAGAAACTGCAAATTGGCTTGTCCCACCAGACTGGATGGGCCCAGTAGCCTGTGGTTAAGGAGCTGGCTGACCCATAGATCGAGAAGCGTAGGTTCCGGTAGCGGTGCCATAGGAGGCTGGCGGTGGCATCCTGGAGTAGTCAGGGCGACCGAGAGTGGGATTAGGGTCCTCCTCTTCTTCCACGGTGAAAGTACCGTCGGGATTGAGACTGGAGGCCAAACCATGGCTCCTAATAGCCTCCAGAAGGCTGTTCATCTGTGCTTCCTGTCGCAGTCTCATTTGTTCGGCCAAGTGATTCCACTGTTGTTCTGTCTGGGGAGTCCCGGGAGGCGGAGTGGTATTGTCCCCATTGTTACCGGCTGATGCAGACATTCTGAAAATCGGAGTTGAAGCGAATAGTGAAGCTGACGATGTGCTTGATTCTTCCCAACTAGCCAGACGGTGACCCGGTGTTCGTACCCAAGCCTTGCGAGGTGCTGCGGGAGGAAGATACAAGGGAGGTTCAGACTTTGGGGGTGGAAGAAAAAGGGTAGGTGTTTGGGCTCAGGGCTCATGCAACATGCTGTTATTTGTTCCCGTTTACTTAAAACGTGTTTTATTAAAACCTAAGCGGTTGGAAAAGATTGCTCTTTTTTTTTTTTAAACTACTCTAAGTCCTGGATCAGTGAGACCTATCACTACGTCTGCGGACCCTCAACCTGTAACCCCGAATAAGGGTTCCGTGGGGCAAGCAGGTCCCACCGACCGAAAAAGGAAACGAACCTAAGGTCTGGCGGATCATGAAGTCTTAACGCGCACTCGATGTAAATTACCGGCGAAGCCAGCGTCGAGGGTCAAGATCGAGTCAAAGTTCCTGACGGAAAACCGGCATGACTCCGACTGATAATAGTCCGCAAGGGATCTTGACTCGTCGTTGGTTAAGAAGTAATTAGACATGGATTAAGCGTTAATCCTTGATGACTCGGTGTCATACTGGGAGCCGGTGTATGAGCCGAGCGGGTCAAAGTCAAAGTCCGAGCCCCAGTCAAGATCGGGTCAAAGTTCATGACGGAAAATCAGCATGACTTCGACTGAGTTGGGTCCGCGGGGAATCCTGACTTGGAACATTGACTAGGGTTTGACCTACACGGGGCACGCACTGACACAGTCCGACACGGACTGGACCAAAAACCAACCGAGTCTCGGAAAAAGTGTGTCACGGACAAGTGCAGGGTCGACACGAGGGTAAACCAATGGCTATTTGGGTCGTCCCGTGCTCACACCGAGAGGCATAGTAAGGCCTCCCAGGCTGCTACTGAGATTTCCCGGGTTAAGGACGTAGTGTGCAGTGTAAGGTCGACATGCGCGTAGTGTGCGGCAGTCTATCTTCCTTTTTGAGTAAAAACAGAAATTTTCAAACGTATCTTAAAGGCATGATGCATGCAGAAATTTTTTTTTATTTGAAAACATGTAAGCACACAAGCACATAAAATTTTAAACAGTTAAAAGAATCGATCCGACAGTCAAAATTTGACTTTTCCGGGACGGTCAAAATGACAACAAAGCGTAACGGAAAAATACATACACACACAAAATAAAAAGTCAAGTGTTGGGACGGAAGTTTGACCCACAAAAACTTTTTTTTTTTGAAATGATACCGGTACGTGGCATTGTTCTATCATAATTTATCCCCGACTCCACAATGAGGCATTAAGAGGAAATTTAATGGTTTCCACCTATATATCGAGTATCATTTTTTTATTATTTAAAAAAAAAACTTATTTATTAGTCCCCAGCGGAGTCGCCACTGTGATGATGTGTATTCGCCGCGATTTTTCTTTTGCCGCCCGACAAGACTCTTGTTTGTTTTTTTTTTTTGAAAGTTTTGAAAAATCTTTATCGGACATTTTAAAATCGTTTCGGAGTCGCCACGCCTTTTTTAGTTTAAGGGCCAAAACTTTGAAAAATACTCAATATTAGAGAAAATGGGTTTGGAGGTCACGTTACACTCCAGGAAGAACGTTGGTGTTCACCCGGAATGCCTCGTATAACGAGTCTTCCTCACTTGAAACCTTTTGTGTGTGTGTGTATTTAAAGGTTTTCTGAAAATAACTAAAATTTTGGGGACTGCACTGGAAAACAGTTTTTAAACTGAAAATAACAGAAAAATTGAGGGATTGTTTACAGATGACAATGTCATCCGCGTGGACAAGACTGCAGTGCAATCTTATCCGCGCGGATAGGGCTACAGTTTCACTATTTTTACAGTTTCTTAATTAGTCACTGTAATTTCCAGAAAGTTAACTGGATTTCTGGGGAGTTAAGCTGGAAGCTCAGAATCTGGAAAAGCGAAAATAAAGGAGGTGTTTGGATTTTGGCATCCATGCTTGTCCTCTTTTTCCCTAGACTTTGATTAGTGGTCATAAGTGATTAATCCACTTAATCAAGTCATCCCGGGGGTACGTTAGGACTTTGTGAGCATTTCATTTGCTAGGGAAAAGGGGAATTTGACATGAAAGTAAATTGACAAGAGAGTTAGGTCAAGATGTATCAACTTTAGAGGAAGATCTCTAAGGTGGTCATAGGAAGACCATCCTTGAGACCTATACTCAAGTGTATCTTGTACATCTTGTGTGACCTATTTTGTGATGTTTAGATGATGTTCATCCAAGGAAAGTGTTCCAAGGTGAGCATCTTAGACATGGGGAGGGGAATATGTAAGGAATGTAAATAATGTAGACCATTTGAAATGATCATCTATGGAGATTGACTCCAAGATGACCATATTTAGGTCAAGAAAACAAGAGAAGGCTAATAATGTAAAGAAGCATGAAATATGGACCATTTGAAGTGGTCATCCATGGAGATGAACTCCAAGATGACCATCTTCTTGGTCAAGCAAACAAGTACCAAGAGATGTAAAAAAAAGAGAGTGGGGAATGACATAAAATAAAGAGAATGGGGATCATTTTAGAGGATCATCCATGGGAATGGATTCCATGGAGATCCTCTTGAATCCTTGGGACAAGAGGGGAAGGGGATGAGCAAACAAGTGAAGAAACTAGGCTACATCATTTAAATATGAAAAATATGCATGGATGAAGGAGATTTGAGTAAGGGAGGCGAGGGTTTATCAATTGTTTCTTGGTGTTTTGTTTAGGGCTTGAGAGATTTCAAGGCTAAAGGGTAGTTTGAGATGGATTTGAGGTTGGATTTGGTGTTGAATTTTGAGTTATGGGAGTGTAAATGGCTGTTTGAGGGTGAATTTGGGCAGAGTGACAGTAGGTTTTCATATTTTTTGGGCCCTTTTGAAACTGAGGGAGAAGGGCTGTATTTATAGGTTGCCTGGGTGCTGATCTTATCCGCGTGGACAAGATTGTAGGTGCAATCTTGTCCGCGCGGATGACCTAAGCAGCGTGCCTGATTTTTGCAAAAAGCAGTTTTGGCAGTTTTGGCTTTTTCTAAATGGTCAATATTCCTTTTTCTTGGAAATGACAGATTTCCAGCTAAGTAATTGTCCATTTTTTTAATCCTAAGAGGTTCTTCCTCATTCAAATTGTCAAAATAATGTCCAAAATGCCCCTAAATGATTATAAATCATTAATTTGGGCTGACGAAACATTAACGACCCAGATTGGGGTACTTATAACTGGCCACGGACCCAACGGATCTTCTGATCCGCGGGCCAAAGCCCGTCACCATATACCCGGTACAGGCCCGCCCCTTATACGAAGCGGGCTTCACGGGCTACGGGCGGTGGGCTCCACGGTCGCGGGCCAAACAGTCCACGAGCCACGATTTGGACGGGCTTCCCACGGGCCATGGCCCAAAATGGCCAACTCCACCTAAAATATAGGAATATTGCTAAACATAAAAGTTAGCCGGTTATTCAATCAAAATCTATCCTATATTTACAATTATTTCCTAAACTTATTTATGTAAAATATATACATTAATTTATAAATCAGAATCACAAAGATATTTAAAAATATATAAGAGTATTTTCATACTCTTTCAGGATCATCCCTTCTTGCATAAATGGAATAGAATATGGAACATATTCGACTTTATCGTCAAAAAGCCCACCATATATTAGACTTGATTTTTCATAACAATATCGTATATGTTTGTTCCATCTTCACCATCTGCCTTCCTTTCAATAACGCCCAATTCTTCCTCCAATTCACAAATAACTTTTTTCTCCTCCGAAACCAAATTATCATTAGCTGGCTCTGAAATTATTTCTTTTGGAGCAAAATCTCCAACCACGGAAAGAATTTTTTTACTAACCTCCTCTCCTTTGAAACCTTGATTCTGAATTTCTGGATTCTGATTTACGGATGTAACTGCAAAACAATCTTCTCCGTTTGAATCTGAAGCTGCCCCTCTGGCCGGCGGATCACCAAGGAGATTTTCTTCGCGTCCTATAGGTTCTACTCGAGCCACTGCCCGTTACTCCGGGTTGATACTATTCTTGATATTCTGCAACAATTCTTCAAACCGAGCCCGACGTTCTTCAGCAACACGTTCATATTCTGCTGATCTTCGGGCTTCCAATCTCCGAATTTTCTCTCGGCTTTGTCAGCATAAAATTTGGCTTCCATCTTATGTCGCTACCTAGTCGATCGTTCTGCAGCTGCTCGTTTCAGATCTCCCATTAATTTATATTTCTGGAAACGTCGATCATGCTGGTCTGCCTCATTCAGTTCTTCATCCTCCAACTCTAAGAAATACTCCCTCCGTCCCGCTAATATCCGCGCTAACACTGTTTGCGCGGGAATTAAGGAATATGATATTTTAATAAAATGTTGTGAGTGTAAAAGTAAAATATGAGAGAGAATGAGTGGAGGGAATAGTAAATTATAATGGTGTTGTGAGTATTAAAATAATGTAGGAGAGAGAATGAGTGGAGTAGGGTGAATATTTTATTAATATAAAGTTTCCTTTTTGGGAGTGTGCGGTTTGTAATAGGATGCTCAAAAAGGAAAGTGTGCGGTTTGTAGCGGGACGGCGGGAGTATGTTTTTTGTCATTGAGCACAAGCCACACGATTATTTATTGCAAGAATAACATAATATGTGTCGTTGTTATTACCTCCGGTAATCCCCATCTTCCTATGATTTAACCTTGCTTTGATACCAATTGACAAAACGGAATATAACTATGATATCAATAGTCTATCGAATAGATTATTGACCTACCCAAGCCAGGTATTAGGTTTTCAACAACTCAAACTACTACATGGATTAAAGCCACAAAGATGCTAAAGCAATCAAATTTTTATTATCAAAAGTCTAATTTTATTATAATAATAGTCTAGTTTTCGGATTACAATTTTAGGGCTATTTTATAGCACAGATAAAGCTTGAAAAATAAGAAATAAAGACATATAATAATGCCTAACCTATAAGGTAATCTATTAGGGGTCTAAAACTAATAAATCTACTCTAAAACCTCCTATAATCATTCTTCTAAAATTAATTTTGAAAATTACATAAAAAATAAATAATTAAAATACTTATTTTCTAAATCATAAAATGAGATAAAAAATATTAAATGAAAAATTGTTGAGAGTGTGTAAATTAGGCCCTGTCTTGTCGAGCGTTTTTGTTAAAACGGAGATAAAAAAACTCAGCTTTTTTTTTATTAAGCGTGTTAGTCAAGAGTTTTAGACGGTTGAATTTTAAAAAGTTGGAGATATTTTGACCGCTCAAAATTATAGCGTAAAAAAAAAGCTCCATTTAAAAAAATCTCCGTTTATAAAACTGTGCACCAGACGAGCCCTTAGTCTTATTGATTAAGCCCCGTGTATTATAATTTTTTTCAAAATAAAAGTACATATTTTAAATGTGACAATCTTTTAAATAGAAAATTATAATTTTAAATTATACTACTGGGACAATACATACATTTTTGAGACCTCGAATCATCGAAATTTAAAAAGATTAGTTTGAAAGTGATATTAAATGTGGCCCCACAAAATTAAATAAGTTAAAAATAATCATTTGAGTGCTTTTCGTTTGGCTCGAATTATTTTTTAATGGATTCATACTCTAGTGGTTTGTTTCAATATGCATTCTAATATGCCTTCCTAGAGATGGAAATCATGAGATATAATGCTATAGATTAAAAAAATGTACTCCCTCTAGTCTATTCTAAACCGAAAGTTGGTGTTGATCATCTTTGTGAAATAATTTATGAATATTCTAGATATTTTTGTAATTTTAAAAATTGTTATTGCTTCACCATTAGAAATACTATCAATAACTTTTTTTAGAATTACAAAAAAATATCTAGATATTCATAAATTATTGGTCAAAGATGGTCAACAGTTGACCAACTTTCCGGTTTGTAATGGGACGGAGGGTAGTATAAAATTATAGCCATAATTATATACTCCATCCGTCTCTAAAAGATTGTCCTGTTGTACATTTTGCAATTATTAAGGAAGAGCTTCACCTTCTTGTAACTTAGTAAATTTGCATTAATATTCATGCCTAACTTTAGAAATAGAACATACTTTTTGGGATAAGTCAAATTGGCAAATAGGACAATCTTTCAGGAACGGAGGGAGTATATATATATATATATATATATATATATATATATATATATATATTTACTTATATATCCATGTGATTGCCAAGTTATACCTTTAATTTAGTAATTTAACACTTATAAATAACTTGTCTATTTTATAAAAAGTTTTTTTTTAGTCAATCACCATGTTTTAATTTGGACTAGTGAAACTCCCGTGCGATGCACGGATAATTACATGCAACACTAAGATAGAAATTAAAGAAAAAAAAAGTTAAATACATTTATAAATTATGAAAAACTTCCTTAAACACTACATTATCAGTACATAGATCAGATTGACAGAGCTTATCATCATTACAAATCAATATTTTAAGAACATCAGTTGCCAATCCAAACAAATCAAATCAAGGTACAAACTCCGTCTCACTTTAAATTACAAAATAATAATTATTAATAAAGAAAACGAAATAGAAATATTATTTTTTCCATCTCAAATAAATACTTTAGAAAATATACTTCTATAAGGAATTATATTATTCATTTCAAAAATAAATATTACTTTCGACTCAAATTGAATAATCAAAAAATAATACCACATTTTTTATCCAAAAAATTGAGCATTACTTCCTTCATCCGAATGAATATTTTAAAATTTAATACTACTTTATTCGCCTCTAAAATTAATGTTTGTAATATTAGTGCATTCGTCTCAAAATAAGACATTAAGATAACATTAATTTTTTGACGCATTTAGTAATATTCTTTTTTTAAATGTTCATTGAGACGAAGGAATCCATATTTATTTCTTTTATGACATAGAAAAAATTCGACTGTTTAAGAAAACAATTCCTTCAATTCAAAAATGAATATTACTTTCATTCCAAAATGAATACTATTTTTTATATCCAAAAATAAATGGCGTCATTTCTCTCAATCAGCAAATTGATGTTCATTGGGATGAAGAAAGTAATGTTCATTTTTTTGGAAAGAAAATGAAGTATTATTTTTTGGTTATTCATTTTGAGTCGAAAGTAATATTTATTTTGAAATGACGATTATAATTTTTTATAGAAGTATATATTTTAAAGTATTTATTTGAGATGGAGAAAATAATTTTATATATAGCTTTCTTTAATAATAATTATTATTTTGTAATTTAAAGTGAGACGGAATTTGTAACTTTGTTTTTATTTTGATTTATTTGGAGTGGTGACCGAATTGTGCATGGGTTGGTTTGTTTGGATGACCGATTGTTCATGGCTTTGGAGTGGCTGACTGATTGTCCATGGCCTTGGAGTGGCTGACCGATTGTCCATGCCCTTGGTTTGTTTGGATGACCGATTGTGATGGGCTTGGTTTGTTTGGATCACCGATTGTGGCCTTCGTTTATTTGGATCGGTTGGGAGCTGTGGCCCTTGATTTTGTTTGAATCACCGATTGTGGCCTTGGTTTGTTTGGTTCGGTTGAGGGTTGTGGCTGACCGATTGTGGCCTTGATTTGTTTGGATCATTTTAAAAAATATGAATATTAATTTATCCATCTCAAATAAATTCTTTAAATAATACTTTTATAAAAAAAAATATATTATTCATTTAAATTAAAGAATAAATATTATATTCGACTCAAAATGAATAACCAATAAATAATACTAAATTTTTTTCCAAAAAAAATGAGAATTACTTCCTTCATCCCAATAAATATTTTAAAATTAATATTACTTTCTTCATCCCAATGAAGATTACAATTTTTTAAATTATTTATTTGAGATGAAAAAAATAATATTTCTATTGAGTTTTCTTTATTAATAATTATTATATTATAATTTTTTTAAAGTATTTGCTTGTTATCTTCATTTTTGCCACTATGTGAAATTACAATTTTGCTCACGGTTTTTGGGGGGAAAGTGAGACTTTCCTCCTTTTATATATAGATAGATTTGGATGTTCCATTAAAAATTATGTACTTCTAAAATCAAAATTTTATAATGCTTATTTAATCAATATGATCCATTTTCATATTCACAATAATTTTTCATTTACCACTCACTATCCACACATTTTCTTAATTACGTGTCTAACTCAAAGTGGGTAGTTTAGTTTCAAATCAGATGGATATAATACTCTGGCCGCCCTAAAATGATCAACCTCTTTTTGTTGTTTGATCTATGATTCTAGGTTAATTTAATCATTCGAATGAATTTTAAAAATTGTCACTATATTATTTATAAATGTGTATTAATAACAAGTTTTAAATTTTCATAATTATAATTAAATAAAACTAAATTAAATAATTTTGTGTGAACAAAATAAATAGGAATATCATATCTTGGGGACGGAGGGAAGGCAGTATTATTTATGGTTGGAATAAACGCCAGGCACAAGAGTGTGTCTGTTTACCCACCTAATAGTGTATCTCATTGCGGCCTGAGGATAATGGTGAGGCCTCAAATTGTCGATGCTCCCGAAGAATGAAGCAATCATGTGCAGGGCTCTGGCTAGTACATTGACTAACCATGATTTAGAATGGTTCTTCATGTAGCATATAGAATCAATCACGGGGTACCAATATTTTAAGAAAATAATTCTAGCGAGATTCAGTGCCTCAGGAGCATAGCCAGTTAGGAAGCAGGAATTATGCGGGATCAGGCAGAAACAAGGAGAGGGGATTGCGAGTTACATGAAAAGGTTCATGAAGGTAGCTAACCAGATATCAGACATAAAGCAAAGCAACATCATCATGTTTTACAATGCAATTTTATTGCCTGGCCACTTCAAGCGAGAACTAGGAATGAGATAGTCGGAAACCGCAAGCGAGTTATACGAGCGCGTGTGCGGATATTGTGGAGGAGATGATAATGATGAAATACCAGCAGTTCCCGCTCCAACTCTAGCAGCGAGAAAAAGTGTGAAGGAAAGGATAGATTATGTGAAGGAGGACACGGATGGACATAAAGGAGGTCGTGGTGGTCAAGGTGGAAGAGGAGGTGGCTGCAGAGGAGGTCATGGGTCAAGGAAAATTGTATAGTTTGTTAAGCTGAATACCAGGCCCAGCGAGATTTTAAAAATGGTGCAGTTGCCGCCAGCCTTTCCAATGCCAGAAACGGGCGCGACCCACAAGGATCACTTTTACGATCATCAAGAAAAGGGGCATAATACGACTAATGATTGTTACAACTTGAAGAGAGTTATCCAAATGAAAATTGATGATGGCGAGTTAGGGGAATATGTTGAGAATGATGGTGCTCAAGTGGCACGAAATGAAAGAAATTTGATAGAAATGATCCAAGACCCAACCCCAAGCATTACTCAGCTGGATAACCAGATCATGAGTTTGTCGCATTTGTTCAATATTTCCTAGTACCTGCCAAATGAAGATAGAGTGATAAGTTTTTCGAGAAAGGAGTTGGCTGTGACCGCTAACTATGGGAATCAGCCAATGAGTGATCACAATTTATCCGGGAAACAACATCGCGCAGCGAGTTTTGGTGGATTTACAGGCAAAGCAACATCATCATGCTCTACAATGCGATCTCTCCGGCGATCAAACAACTGAGAACTTATCTTATCAGTAAGTACTCAGTTGTCAACTAAACTACTAAGAACACGATTAACTCAGACGACCACCAAATTCGGCTACCAAACAACTAAAAATTAACTTATCAGTAAGTTCTCAGTTATGTCCACTAAGAGCACGATACTCCGGGGACCAAACATTTGAGAACTTAACTTACCAGTAACTTCTTAGTTGTCAACTAAACTATTATGAACACGAACAACTTCGGCGACCACCGATTCGGCAACCACCAACTCCGGCGACCTCTCCGGCGACCAAACAACTGAGAACTTAACTTATCAGTAAGTTCTCAGTTGTTAACTAAACTACTAAGAGCACGATCAACTCCGGCGACCAAACAACTGAGAACAAATTAATAAGTTCTCAGTTGTCAACTAAACTACTATGAACACAATCAACTTCGGCGACCACCAACTCCGCGACCTCTCCGACGACCAAACATCTAAGAACTTAACTTATCAGTAAGTTCTCAGTTGTCAACGAAACTACTAAGAACATGATTAGCTCCGGTGACCACCAACTCCGACGACCAAACAACTGAGAACTTAACTTATCAGTAAATTCTCAGTTGTCAACTAAACTACCACTAAGAACACGATCAACTCCAGGGACCACCAACTCCGGCGACCTCTCCGACGACCAAACAAATGAGAACTTATCAGTA
Organism: Adenophora triphylla var. japonica; assembly: GCA_022495995.1. Taxonomy (NCBI): domain Eukaryota; kingdom Viridiplantae; phylum Streptophyta; class Magnoliopsida; order Asterales; family Campanulaceae; genus Adenophora; species Adenophora triphylla. The sequence continues at coordinate 30,422 of JAFEMH010005370.1, forward strand.
AGTTCTCATTTAGTAATACCTCCGTCTCAAAATTAATGTCTAAAAAATTGAATTTGCTCTTGAGTAATCAAAAAAAAAATTGAATATTTATTTTTAAACGGGAGTAAAGATAACAGTTGCCTATGAGGGCCTTCTGGAATTTTGTTTGGAAACCACCTACTTCCACCCTGTCTTGCCATATCACAGTAAAAAAAACACAAGTATTTCCGACAATAAACACTTCAATAACATTCCAAGTAATTAAAAAAAAAGAAAACCACAATAAGATGCAATTCCATTTAAAATAATCGAAATGCCCATTCCAACACACACACACACACACAAAACATTTTTAATCAAAATGCAGAGGTAAAAATTGGGGGGGGGGGGGTGGGGGGTTTGACTAGCCAGACATGAAACAATAATAATGAGACCCTTTTCCAACATTTCAAGCTAAAAACATTTCAATTACAATTCCAAGTACTATACTCTAATTATCACTACAAGATCCTTTTTTTTTTACAAGAAAGAAGATTACTATTATATTAGCTGCATTTTTATTTAAATGCTTAGAATAAAGTCCATATGATCGGTAATATTGTATCATCCCTTGTTCTACAAAATAAGAGATTTCTCTAAGGATTAAAAAGCAAGTACATGCTTCAAAAAAAAAACAACAACAACAACAAGCAAGTACATACTTTTGAACGCCAACACGTAGAGTGTCTTCCTCAAGAGTACTCCATCTCTTAGGCTTTCGCCTCCTCGTTAATTTAGCAATTTCATATTTATTCAAAGGTGAAATAACCCTGCTTTCGGGGCTAGGTAAATGAGGTCAGCTTGGAGATGCTTCAGCAGAAACGCTAACTGAGTCCCACTCAACAACATTAGCAGTACTGTTCCTTTCCATCAAGCTGGACTTAGGCACATTATTCTTTTCCCTAAGGCCATTACCAAGATTTCTTGATTGCCATAAATGTAACCAATTTAAATGCCCATTTACAACCAAACAAGGAATTTGTAATCAAAATGCAGGGAAAAAGGGAAAGAAAGTGATGAATTACGGTAGTGATGAACGGGAATACTACTGCATTCGGGTCGGCTAATACGACGACGCCGTTTAATATGGAGGAGATCTGCCGTTTTCGATTAACCTTGGCGGCGGCGCCAATTTGTCTTTTCCTAAACCAGATCTGCTAGATCTATGGAAGCTGCGAGCTCGAATGGAGGAAGATCGGAGAAGTGTCGCCGGTGTGGAGAAGACAGTTGGATCTGCAGCAAGGTGGTCGGAATAAGGTGTGTCGTGTGTGGCCGGAGGAGCGAAGGAAGAAAGTAAGCTGAGGTGGGGTAGACGAACGCCGGAGTTGAGGAGGGAGACGTTCGCCGGAGTTTGTGAGAGAAACGGTCGCCGGAGAGGGAGGAAAGGGCTTCACCGGAGTTAGGGAGGAGAGGTTGTTACCGGAGTTGGCGAAGCATGGTTGAGGGCAGGGATGGCCAAAACCGGTTTCGGGTCCGGTTCCGGTTTGGAACCGCCGGTTCTGGTTTGGCAAAAGGGTGAACCTTAACTGGCCCTTGCTTACCCCGGATCCGGTTTCGGTTATCACAATCCGGTTCCGGTGCGGTTCCGGTCCGGTTTCGGTCAATAATGAATAAAGAAGCTAAAAATTATTGAAAAAAAAGGAATTTTCGGTCCGGTTTCGGTCTGATTCACCATTTATGTGAACCTTAACCGGCCCTTATCCAAAACGGTTCCGGTTGCCTCGATTTCGATTTTCGTGGCGGTTCATGGCGGTTCCGGGCTTTTTCGATTTCCGTCCAGTTTCGGTCCGATTTGGCTATCCCTAGTTGAGGGGAGGGGTGGTCGGAGGTGTGAAGGAAGGGAAGAGGGAGGCCGAAGGTGGGAGGGGTTGTCGAACGGGAAGGGGAGGGTGATCGGAGGGAGAGATGGGGGGTAGAGAGAGAAAGTGAAAGAGAGAGAATGACTGTTAGAGAGAAAGAGGGGGGGTAAGGTTTTAATTGGGTAGAGTAGAATGTGGGTGTAATTTAAGACGTAAAATCTAGGGAGAAACGCGTTTCTCCATAAGTTATGGAGAAACGGGTTACGGGTATCCAGAACCTTTTGAAAGGATATCCAGAAACTTTTTGTATTGGCCATGACCTTGTCCATGGTTACTTCGATATCGCTCAAAGGTTCTGGATATCCGTAACCCTTTGAAAGGATATCCAAGCTTATGAAAGTGATATCCGTAAACCTTCAAATGATATCCGTAAACTTTCAAAATGTTTCGATATTAATTTGATGATTTCGGATATACATTTGAAGGTTCGACATCCGTAAACCTTCAAAATGAATATCCGAAACTTTCAAAATGTTTCTGGATATTCATTTGATGGTTTCGGATATACATTTGAAGGTTTCTGGATATCCAGAAACCTTCAATAACCAATTTCTGATCATGGCCTTGGATTTGGCTTCAAATCTATTTTTTCTGGATATCCGCCCAAAGGCTTCTGGATATCCGTTCCAAAGCTTCTGGATATCCAGAACCCTTTGAGACTGATATCTAGAAATTTTCTTCTGGTTATCAAACGTATAGCTTCTGGCTATTAAAAACGCGTTTCTCCATAGTTATGGAGAAACGCGTTTCTCAGCAGACCTACTCAATTTAAGAGGGGTGTAATTTTTATTTATTGGTAGAGGGATCAGTGTTCTAAAAGTCACCGTCTAAGGGCGTCTAGGCCCCGCCTAGGCGCTAGGCCACTCTCCAACGCCTAGTTTAAGCCCCGCCTAGGTCCCGACTAATCCCGACTAGTCCCCGTCTAGGCGCTAGGCCCGGCTCCGCCGCCTAGCATCCGCTTAGTACTTTTTAGAACCTTGAGAGGGATTATATGGTTATTAATTTTATGGTGTAGGATTAGAAAGTAAATATGATATTTTATTGTCTTAGGATGTAGATTAGGTTATATTGAGGGAATAGGGTGTAATTTTCTCTACATACATTTTTGAGACCTAAAAGAGTAGAACTTCGAATCATCAAAATTTATTAATTTGAAAGTGATAATAAATGTGGCCCCACAATATTAAATAATTTAAAAATATTCATTTGATTGCTTTTCGCGTTCATGTTCAGCTCGAATTATTTTTTAATGGATTCATACTCTAGTGGTTTGTCTCAATATGCTTTATAATATGCCTCCCTAGAGATGGAAATTATGAGATATAATGCTATAGATTAAAAAAATGTATAATACAATTGAAATCTTTGATTTAACAATTACCAACCAAAAACGTTAATTAGTTAAGATCATTGAAAATTTAGATTATATTAAACAACAGAATAATCAACTTCTTGTAGAATTAAGAGAAATTAGAAGACAGATACCTAGTAAACAAGAGTTTCAACAGCTTAATTACCTACTAGAACATTCAAAACTAAGACAAACTTCAGAAGGCAAAAAACTTTTACAAAAAGTAAAACAACAAGTTAGTAATCTATAACAAGTAATTACTACAGTCAAAGAATAGTTGAAGGATAAACTGGAGCATTCAAGAGAATATTTACAGGCTTTAAGTGAAGCTAAAAAATATTAAGCAATAGAAAACACAGAGGAAGTAAGTGGATTTACGGTCTATACAGGAACAAGTAAAGCCGATAAAACCTGGCCTATTATCTTTAATTTTATTATAAGCCTATTATTACAAATAATTGAAAAATTAAATAAACTATTAATCAACGTTGATAAGTCACAAGCTAGTAATCATACAATAGATAACGACTTAGACAAAATAATCAGTGGAATTAATAAATTAAGCCTAGGCGAAGAAGTAAAAATTAAAAGAAAACCTATACCATATACACATTGGGTACCAAGAAAATGAGTGATCAACAGAATAGAAGCTTCTTATGAAGAAGTCGGACAGTACGGGAATCTAGAAACTCAACAAGTAATTTACAAGACATTATTACGTCAGATAGCTTTATTAACAGAATAATAAGACGAGGCTCTGGTTCAACTAGTAACCAACAGACTATACAGTTAGAAGAAGAAATAGATTTGAGTAGAAACCTAGATTTATATAATCAACATCAGTTGGACATCCTAAATCCAAGGACTTTATACCAAACAGGAATGTTAAACATTAACACAGTCTTAATACAAAGTAGTAGGGAAGAAAGTCTTAGAGTAATTAACGGAACCGTTACTATAGATCTATTTTCACCGGACACCATACAAAAAGTAAAACAATCTGGAAAATATTTCGCACATATAGGATTAGTAGTAATAGGTATAAAAGCATTAGGAAGAAAAAATTTAGGGACAAAATTATTAGCATTGTTATTAGACAAATCATGGAAAAAAAAAGTTAAAAAAGCCATTATTTCCGGAATGGAAATAGACTTAAGTCAAAATACATCACTATTTTACTGTACACCAGGAATATTAAAAGATATAAAAGATTTACAGAATATAAAAATAGCTTTACAAACCAAAGGATATGATAAATACGAAGGAAATAACATAGTTATAAGCATCGGAACCCTAGGAAAGGCTAGTAACAGATCAGACATGAAATATAAGGTCAATATAGATGGAATTGTTAACACGATTGCCTCAAAGTCCATACAAATGATAGATCCAATTAAAATAAACCCCGAAGAATTAGCAGGTCTTGAATGGTCCCTTGATGACTTACAAGAACATGAACAACATTTAAAGCAAGTTTTTAGTGAAATAAAGAAACATGGAATAGTAGTATCAAAAAGAAAAATGGAACTTTTTAAAAGAAAAATATCTTTTCTAGGTTTAGAAATAGGAAATGGAAAAATAGAGTTACAGCCACACATTTCAACAAAGATTGTTGAATTTTCAGAAAAAAATTGAAAATTTAAAACAAATACAAGCATTTTTAGGATTAGTAGATTATGCCAGAAAATTTATACCAAATCTATCAAAATTAGTAGGACCATTATACAGAAACTACAAAAAATGGCCAACGAAGTTTTAATAAAGAAGACATAAAATTAGTAAAAGAAATAAAAGAAGCAGTAAAAAAGATTAAACCTTTAGAACTACCATTAGTAAACGATTATATTATAATAGAAACTGATGGTTGTAAAGAAGGATGGGGAGCGGTTCTTCTCTGTAAACCAAATAAATACGAACCAAAAAATAATGAAAAAGTGTGTGCGTATTCAAGTGGAAATTTTAATAAAACAGGTTTAAATTGGATCAACTTAGATTATGAAATACAGGCATTAATAAATGCGCTAGAAAAATTTAAAATATTTTTAAACAAAGAATATACAGTTAGAACAGATTGTGAGGCCATAGTTAAATTCATTAAAAATGATCAAAGCAAAAAAGTTAATCGAACTAGATGGATTAACTTGCATAACATAATTCAAGGAAGTGGCTATATTATAAATTTCGAACACATAAAAGGAAAAAATAATACTATAGCTGATATCTTATCAAGAAATTTGAACAGGTTATTTCATGGATAGGCAAAACAGAATGAAGAAAGTATTACATCCTCAAACAGAAAAACCCTAATGTTTGGATCACAACAAGCTGGGCCTAGTTCGATAAAATTTCGGGTTGATAAAATTTTTATACCCAGAGCCCAAGCCCAACAAAAAACCCTAATGTTTGGACCAAACACACTACCCGTTTGTACAGATGAAAATAAAAAGTTCAGACCTATTTTCGGAATGAACCTAACAGAGCAACAGCAGTGTTTACTTGATAATTTATGGCACATATAAACATTTGCAAATGAATCCACAAAGAAAGTCCAGATTTTGAACTCTCTGGGATATTTCTTTCTGGAAACATCCTAAAAACCCCCGATAAGCCCATAACCAAAAGATTTTCTCATTATGTTGTGCTTAGGGGAACAAAAGTAGGTATTTTCAATAGATGGGAAACAATTGTTAAGCATATACAGTGCACGAACCCGCTGTACAAAGGGTTCCACAGTTTTTCAGAAGCTATGTACACAGCAAGAGAACACTTTGGGCTCAATACATTTTTCATAGAACCTGAAGAGGTAAAAATATTTTCCGAAATTACAAGAGAAAGTCCAGAACATGTCATCAAAAAACAGGAAGAGGTTATTGCAACCTTACAAAAACAGCTTCTTAAAAAAGAAAAGAACCATCAAGATATACAGATTCAAATTGAGAACGGAATGCTAAAACAACAGGTGGCTATTCTTGAAGAAAGATTACAAAATCCAAAGGCTGCAACTGGTGAGCATATTATTAACAGAGACTTCAACAGTTTCAAAGCCCGTATTCTTGACATCCCATGGAGACAAACATTACATCCAGTATTAGACAAATTCAAAGAACTTGATGACATTGTTTCCAAGAAAATTTGTATAGGATTCCCTTTAATCCTATATAAATTACAGCAAATGATAGTACAGATTGTTTTTTGTGAGTTAAAATACACAGGAGTGAAAGTAATAGATAGAATAAATAGTGAAGGAAGAGATACAGGAGTGTTACTCCTACAGATAGATTTATCCAAAACAGACATGCCACAGGAACTGATCACTCAATTCTACCATTACGGAATGATTGATTATGTTCAATTTAGGTTAACACCTACAACAGAAAAGATAATCAACAGTTTTGGAGAAAAATTCACATTGGTGGCAGGAAACATTGCAATCCAATCCTATCCAATGGTGGTAGGATGTAAAATTATCGCATCCTTTCCTGAAGCAGATAGTCACACCTACAGACCATCCAGAAAGAGAATATTTAAACAAGTGGAACATGTATTGAACAATTATCACAAAGAATTTATTGGAGAAGGAGACAAGCTAGTACAAGATCACATAGTCAACAGAGATGAAGAAACCCCATGGCCAGAACCGGATGACGACATGCAAGATGCACAGTCAGATGGAGATACCATCCCAACTATTGACAGTACACACAGAGACTTCTAGAAACAGGCGTAAGCAGTAACGACAGCTGGAATAAATAATTAAACAAGTCAGTGGGAATCAACTTTTCCATAGTGGAGCCGAAAGTAGCCAAAATCATGACAGAGGAATCCACTTTTTTCAAACAACTTTAGTTAGTGGGAATCTACTTTAGCTAAAAGTAAGTTAGGAATCATTTGTTTTCATCTTTTAGCATACTGTATAGTTTGAAATAATTTTTCTTTAATTCAGATTGTAAAAAGTTTAGGTAACCAGTGATAGTACCGGTTCTATAGGTTGATGTGTAAAGGGTTATAAATACCCTCCTCCTCTTCATTTGTAAACATGAGCGAAAAATCCAATAATATACCAAGTGTTCAGAGAATCCTCATGGCAGCTTAAAATCCCATCGATTCCCTTAGTTCCATAACTTAAAAACCTTCAAATTCCTTCTTTGCTTCATAATATATCCCTTACTATATATATATATATAAAAAAAAAGAGTGTTTTTATCATTTCTGTTTCGTTGTAAAAATTCTGAAATTTATCACTTCACATCATCCTCCTCCTCTTTGTAAGTATTCATCATCTTCCTCCTCCGTCAATTAATCTATAAATATGTTTTTACTGTAGCATAAATTGTGTAATTAACATATTTTATAGTGGTTTAACGAAAACCCAAAAAATTCGTCATACCCCCCTTTTATGGTATCATATATATATATATATATATATATATATATATATATATATATATATATATATATATATATATATATATATATACTCCCTCCGTCCCAGTTCAATAGATACCAACTTTTTGGGTGTGGAAATTAAGGAAAAGTAAGTGAGAGAAAAAGTGAAAGAAAATGTTGTGAGTATGAAGAATTAAATAGGAGAGAGAATGAGTGGGAGGAATAGTTAGGATAGAGAATGTTGTGAGTGAAAAAGTAAAATGGGAGAGAGAATGAGTGGGGTAAATAATGAAGATTCCTTTCCATTTTGGGTAAGTATCAATTGATGTGGGACGAACCAAAAAGGAAATAAGTATCAATTGAACTGGGACGGAGGGAGTATATATATATACTCCCTCCGTCTCAGCTCACTTGACACTTATTTCCATTTTGGGCCGTCCCAGTTCACTTGACACCTCCCAATTTATTCAATCAACACTACTATTTACCCCACTCATTCTCTCTCTTCATTTTCTATCACACATTTTTTTCATTTTATTCTTTTTTCTTAGTTCTTATGCCCACCTCTTGGGTGTCGCTAAGGTGGGACGGAGGAAAGTATATATATATATATATATATATATATATATATATATATATATATATATATATATATATATATATATATATATATATATACATATATATATATATAGTATAAATCAAAGCAGAATCTTATCGTTCATCGATGAACAGTTTCAACCGTCAACTTTACCGTTTTGCCCTCACTATTCACTTCCTTTCCCCTTTTGCCCTTATAAAAAAAAATTAACCTATGTCGTGCGACATACATGGCATTAATTTTCAAAAATAACTTTTCCCTCTAAAATTTGAATTTTTGTAAAAAGAGCTCCACATTAAAAAAAAAATAAATTAATATGTCGTGCGACATACTTGCCCTTTAAAAAAAAATTAAATTAAAAGAAAATAGAAAAAAAAATCTCACGTGGCCTTGGACACGGGCATGCGCTAGTATATATATATATATACTCCCTCCGTCCCATACCTAGGTGCACACTTTCCATTTTGGGCGTCCCAAACCTACGTGCACATTTCCTAAAATGGAAATGAATCTTTACTATTCACTCCACTCATTCTCTCTCCTACATTATTTTAATACTCACAACACCATTATAATTTACTATTTCCTCCACTCATTCTCTCTCCTATTTTATTTTCACACTCACAACACTTTCAATATAATACTCTTTTCTTAATTTACGTAAAAAGTCAAAGTAGGCATGTAGGTATGGGACGGAGGGATATATATATCCATATGATTGCCAAGTTATACCTTTTTAATGGATTCATACTCTAGTGGTTTGGCTCAATATGATTTCAAATTATGCCTCCCTAGAGATGAAAATTATGAGATATAATGCTATAGATTAAAAAAATGTATAAAATTATAGCCATAATTATATATATATATATATATATATATATATATATATATATATATATATATATATATATATATATATATATATATATTTATATATGATTGCCAAGTTATACCTTTAATTTAGTAATTTAACACTTATAAATAACTTGTCTATTTTATAAAAAGTTTTTTTTTAGTCAATCACCATGAATTTGGATTTGGATGTTCCATTAAAAATTATTAATAATTATGTACTTCTAAAAGCTAAAATCTGGGGAGAAAGCTGCGTTTCTCAGTACACATGGAGAAACTGGGGCAAGCGTTTGTCGCGCGACATACTTAGCCACAACAACCGGATATTACTTTCATCAGCTTCGGATATCTGCAACATTGAATATGGATATCCGTGCCTTTGGAAAGGATATCCGTAAAAATATTTGGTTTCGGATATCCTTTCCAAAGCTTCTGATATCCATATTCAATGTTCTGATATCCAAAAAGCTTGGATATCCAAAGCGAATCCGCTAAATATGTCGCGCGACAAAAGTTGCCCCGTTTCTTCATACGCGACGGAGAAATGCGTTTCTCCCCAGACCAACTCCTTCTAAAATCAAAATTTTATAATGCTTATTTAATCAATATGATCCATTTTCATATTCACAATAATTTTTCATTTACCATTCACTATCCAGACATTTTCTTAATTATGTGTCTAACTCAAAGTGGGTAGTTTCAAATCAGATGGATATAATACTCTGGCCGTCCTGAAATGATCAACCTCTTTTTGTCGTTTGATCTATGATTAAGGTTAATTTAATCATTCGAATGAATTTTAAAAATTGTCAATATATTATTTATAAATATGTATCGATAACAAGTTTTAAATTTTCATAATTATCTATAGTATAAATGAGGGATGTCCACCTTATCCCATGAACAGTTGAATGAATAGTTTCAATGGCCGAATTTCCCATTTTGCCCTCACTATTTTGTCCCTTTCCCATTTTGTCCTAAATTTTTTTTTTTTAAATTAAAAAAAAAAAAACGTGTCCTCGGACACGGGCTTAATTAAAAAATAAAAAAAATGTGTCCTCGGACATGGACTTAATTAAAAAAAAAAAAAACGTGTCCTCAAACACGGACTTATTCTAGTAATTAAATAAAACTAAATTAAATAATTTTGTGTTAACAAAAGAAATAAGAATATCATATCTTGGGGACGGAGGGAAGGCAGTACTCCCTCCGTCCCGCCTGAAAGGGCAATTTTGCCTCCTAGCACGGAAATTAAGAAATGAATAAGGAAAGTGATGTAAGAAAGAGAAAAAGGTTAAATGTTGTGAGTATGAAAAATTAAATAGGAGAGAATGAGGAGGAATAGTTAGGAGAGAATGTCATGAGTGTAAAAGAAGCAGAGAGAGAATGAGCTAGGAAGAGTAAAAATAATAAAACTTTCCTTTGCACGCTTTTTAAACGACGCCCAAAAGAATTTTCCTTTCTATGACGGAGTATTATTTATGGTTGGAATAACCGCCAGGCACAAGAGTGTGTTTGTTTACCCACCTAATAGTGTATGTGTATTTCATTGCGCCGGAGGATAATGGTGAGGCCTCAAATTGTGATATTTGGGGACTCCATTACGGAGGAATCCTTCCAATTGGGTGGATGGGGTGCTGCTCTCGCCGATACTTACACTCGCAAGGTTATTTCTATACTAATTCTCCCCCCAAAAAAAAAAAAAAAATCTTGATTTTTACTCTTTTGATTGATGGTGTTGATTTTTGTTGTATAGGCTGACATTGTGGTTCGTGGGTATAGTGGATACACCACCAGATGGGCTTTGTTCTTGCTCAATCACCTTTTCCCTCTTGTAATTAATTAATCTCTCCTAATTCTTGATTTTCTGTTAATTCTGTTATATGATCATAATTTTCTGTTAGTCAATTGTTACTGATTGATGCTGGGTATTGATTGTTTTGATCTTCTTACTACTTTTTCTTGTTTAGGGTTTGTTGATATAGCTATTTTGTCTTCCAATGATTTAGGGATTTTAAGATTCTTATTAGTGTTACAGATAAAGTGTTTAGCTTCAAGGGTGTGATATTTTGTTCAAATTGATTTGCTTGAAGAGTTTGATTTCGTATTTCTTAGATGCTGAGTTAGAACAATTGATTACACTGTGATGTGATCACAAGAAATTGGACCTGCACAATTGTCATAAGGCCCAACAAGTTAAAATGGGTCAAATACTAACACGATGCGGAGGAAACATGTCAAGCAAGCGAGAAACAAGGCGAGAAATAAGAGGTCCATTACATAGCCCAGTAAGGCCCATCCCGTAATGATGGCGAGATAACTCTAAGATAAGATCTCGCATGACGAGATACAGATAAGCGATAACAGGGACAAGAGTAAAGTTATTGCCCAAGTGAGGATGTCGCCAAGCGGCGACATGAGTTAACATCAATTCTCTAGAAGCAGCCAAACACGTTATGCTCGTGTATATTTAGGCCCCCAAAATCTGTTATACTCGATGAATAATCTGTCAGAAAAGGGGTGGCGTCTCCCCTAACTTTGAGCATGCACACCCAATAGGAAGAGGACACATGGTCGAAGGCACATGCAAGGCACATGACAAGAAGAAGTATATAAACAACCTTATTCACCTGAAAATGTAAATTCTTAAAACGAAGAAGGCAGCTGGAGTATCCACCATGGTACAACAAGCTTTTGGCCTGAGCAACCATTTTGTTTGGCAGCATCAGTTGGTTCCATTGTCGGGACTTGAAGCTCTTTGTTGGGTTTTGGGGTTACAAACGCAGCGGAAGTCTTAACAAATAACACAAAACCCTAGCCTTGAATCCGTCTGACATGAATAGATAAAACCTTATGAAATAGATTTACATACCTTAATAGCGATTTTGTTGCTCAAAACGAATATGAAATTCAACCTTTGAATTGTTGCCGAATCTTCTATCTTCTCCTTGATCTTCCTTGTGATTGTGATGAATTGATCCTCAAGCTTTAGGTGATAATGGAATCACCCTCTATTGGTAATCCACACGCGAACGAACCAAGGTCTTGTATCTTGTAGGATTGCTAGATGATCCTCGGATTATTGAAACACTTTTCAATAATCTATGGCTAATATGGAATTGATTTGGGGTGTTTTTAATCCTTGATTCTCAATCAAAATCAATATTTTAGTGTTTCAAAAAGTCTAAAAAGTCTATCTTGGCCGGGGAAAAAGGATTGTATTTATACTTTATAAATGTCCCTAACCTTTAGGGAGAAGAGTCATTTTTCCAAGTTAAAACAGAATGCTGAAAACGGGGGCTGGGTGGTCGCCCACAAGGGCTCGGCGGCCGCCCAGTTGTACAGCCTTTTTGTCTTCTTACGAAAACCCGTGTGAGCGGTCGCCCACATAACCCCGGCGGTCGCCCAAGTGAACAGGCCTGTGAGTTGTCGCCCAAGTGATCAGTCAATTTCTAATTCGTTCTTTGTGTGTGACCCTTTAGGAATTATATTTTATGTTGGTAGTGAGTTGAAACATCAACCTCACAAGACATAAGTGGTCTCTAGCAAGCCATTATGTCCATCCAATTAAATATAACATCAAAGCTTGATTCATTGATAGATCAAATGTCACAATCCCTTTATCCACGATGTCATATTGAACATGAGTCATGGTCCACATCAACTCATATTGTTCAATGCTTTCTCGATTCCGAATATATTGATAATCCAAGTGCATTTGATCTCTATCAAATCTCTTGAGTGTGGCCACACATTTCATCAACATTATTCATCGAGGGGCCCAAGCAAACACCTCTCTCAACGAGAGGGACAAATCCCATCTTGACTTATCATTCTTCCCTATAAGAATCCAATCGTGCCAACATAGCCCTTATTGCTATTCTATTAAAGATAGTGTTAGACTACATTAAACACAACGTTCATTACGTGGAAGACGATGATAATCTCAGGTACAAAAGATTCCAATGACACGACTATCATGAGATTTAATCATGACATATATGACTATAGACCATGTCATAAATCTTATAGGTAGGTCATGTCCAGTACCTTGTTCTCTAACAAGTACCCATAAGTGTAATGTGCATCACATGCATATAATCATCTCCATGATTATCCATTACCAACTTATACTAGTTATTCACAATAACTAGGGACGCAGGTTATTATAGTAAACATGTAAAACATATAATAAACCAAATAAACATTCTCTATAATAAATAGTAAAGATGATTACATAACGGTATTAAGTTATAAGTCAAATATAACTAAACGTCTAGGGCATTACACCAACACTCTTCTCCATTTGATTTCTATTGCTTGTTCTTGTTCACAAACCTTCTTAAAACCCAGAAATGAACACCCTCAAAAACCATTCCAAACACTGACCTGGCATTAACAACGTTAGGAAGGAAGGCGAGTAGGTGGTAGGAAGGCGAGTAGGTGGTAGGGCAAGATCAGAAGGAGTAGAAAAAAGATCGCGGAGATTGTCGAAAATGGCAAAAGAAGGAAAGTGTAATATCAGTCGGCTAACATGCGAGACTCATTCTACTACTATGGGTACGATGATGAAGAAATTGATATGGGATCAACGATGGACAAAACGTATAGGCCAAGCCGTTCAAGACAGTCAAGAGGCAGGTCGAGAGATTCTGAAAGATCTCGCAGAGCTAGAGAACCAAGGCGGCATGAAAAGACGGAGATAAAGGAATGAAAGAAATGGCTAAGAGGATTGTAGAGTTGGAGTCGGGAAAGAAAACAAATGAGGAGAATAAGGATTCCTACTTGGTGCCCTTTGTGAAATGGATTCAGGATGCTGATCCAGATCCAACCTTTCGCTTGCCAATGTTGTCCGAGTATTCAGGGAGTACAAGGGCGAGAACCCACGTGGGCGGGTTTAAGGTGACTATGTTGATGCTCCCGAAGAATGAAGCAATCATGTGCAGGGCTCTGGCCAGTACATTGACTGACTGACCATGATTTAGAATGGTTCTTCATGTAGCCTATAGAATCAATCACGGGGTACCAAGATTTTAAGAAAATAATTCTTGCGAGATTCAATGCCTCAGGAGTATAGCCAGTTAGGAAGCAGGAATTATGCGGGATCAGGCAGAAACAAGGAGAGGGGATTGCGAGTAACATGAAAAGGTTCATGAAGGTAGCTAACCAGATATCAGACATAAAGCAAAGCAACATCATCATGCTTTACAATGCAATTTTATTGCCTGGCCACTTCAAGAGAGAACTAGGAATGAGATAGTCGGAAACCGCAAGCGAGTTATACTTGTCCTCACGCCGGAGGGGCATTAGCCGGAGACGCCCCCGGTCTAGTTCACGTTTGACTTGTGTGTAGGATCCAACGGAGAAAGCAGCCAAAGTATCCACCATTGGACAACAAGCTTTGGGACTGAGCAACCATTTTGTTTGGCAGCATCACATTGATGATGTACTCTTTCGCTTTACGTTTTGGGGGCAAGCCTAAGAAAATGGAATAGTCCAATGTCAATGTCTATTGAAGCAATTATCCCACGTCGGAAATTAACTAGCCTAGCTTTCAATATATAAAGATCCTGGGCTACTACTCTTTGCCGATTAGTTTTGGGAGGGGACCTGGACGGCTGGACTTTATCAACATCACAACCCTCCATCTTTTGTCTTTTTTTTTTTTTATAATTTTTGTCTATAACCTGACGAGGAGAATGAGGCTTCCTATTTATACTTGACATGAACAAGTTACTTGTTTCTCCTTTGTTTCCGCAGACTTAAAGATGCTTCTGCGTTCAAAAGTATAATTAATCTTTCGTGATATTTATCGGTGCTTTCTAATCTGCTTGTGTGATCATCTTGCAGGGCTCTTCAACATCTCCTGCCGTTGCTACTGTGTTTTTCGGGGCTAATGATGCTGCTCTTTCTGGCGGTACCAGCGAACGGCAACATGTGCCACTTGAAGAGTACAAGGAGAATTTGAGAAGAATAGTTCATCATCTAAAGGTTTGCAACTTATGTTCTTAAAATTTTGTTTTGTGTGGAATACTCCCTCCGTCTCATAATAATAGTCTCATTTGACTATTCATACATTTTAATCTCTATTTTCATTTCCATCACTACCCTTAATGAGCTCTACTTATTACTATTTACTTCACTACTCCCTCTTATCCCTTGGTTGGCTCTCATCCTCCTCTCTTTCTTCCTTGGTTGGCAATTTTGGAAGTCCAATTATTTAGCCTAACAATTTTGGAAATGAGACTATCTTTTTGAGAAAAATAAAAATGGCAAATGAGATTATCTTTATGGGACGGAGGGAGTAATTCACATTGCATACGAACAGATGTCCACAGCAAAAACAATACTCCCTCCGTCCCACCCGACTTAGGATTTTCTCTCTCGGCACATAGATTAAGAAATAATATTATAATAAGAGGAGAGAGGAGTGGAGGAGGTATTGTGAGTATGAAAAATAAAATATGAGAGAAAATGAGTGGGAGGAATAGTAAGGGATTGTTGTTGTGAGTGTGGGTCCCATTAAATATAAAAATAATATAAACTTATCATTTTAGGATGTCCTAAGTTGAATGGGACGCCCAAAATGACAAATTGTCCTAAGACGAGTGAGACGGAGGGAGTATGTCCCAATCTGTTCATTTTTCTTCTTGCTGCAATCCTAATGTCTGACAGCCACATTGAACAAAATTTGTTGTTCTACCCTTTATTCTGCACATAGTACATTTATTCTAGACACCGTCAAAGTATCTTTCACATTTTCATAAAATTCTAAATGTCTAGAGGGTACTATTTGCAGGAATGCTCCCCAAGGATCCTAATTGTGCTTATAACCCCACCACCTATTGATGATGAAGGACTGATAGTATTTACACGGTATGCTACATTTCCCATATGTTGCCACACTCAGTTTATATTTGAACATAAGCAACATGCATGTTATGCATGACATCCTAGGTTATAAATATATCGTAGATGGAGAATGCTGCACATTAGTTTGTTTGTCTAATTTGGTGCTTCCTCTCATTTCTCATGGTTGTGATGATTGTTGTCGCTTCTCAGACATTTGAAGACAAATTTCATGGAGTTTAAGATTGAATTATTTGACAATTTTCTTGTTTATATTCTTTTCTATGCCATGAACCCCTTCATGAATAAATATTTTGATATATAGAGTTTAGGACTCTTATCTTATACATGCTGACTGTATTATTCAGCCATACTTGAGCAAGGAACATGATTTGAACAAAACAACTAGTCAGTGGCTAAGCTACATAGAGCTAATGGGGGTCATTTGCCCCCTTGATTTTGGAGCTATGTCATTTTTATCACTGAAATATTATTAATTTTGACCCCCTCCTATTGAAATTATCTCTTGCCGTTACCACTAGTAAAGAGGGGTGTTTGAATACTTGTTTGTGATGGTAAACAGCTTCTAATTCTGTTGAACAGACCTCGTTATGGTGATAAAGCATTGGAACTGCCCGATAGGACGAATGAAGTGACTGGAACTTATGCCAAGGAGTGCGTTAAGTTGGCTGAAGAACTAGGCCTTCCTTCCATTAATTTATGGTCTAAGATGCAGGAAACTGATGGCTGGCAGAAAAACTTCCTAAGGTTCGTTACCCTCTTAACTCGGCTGATGACTACTTGCTTCAATGTATTTCTTCACTTATTTTGAACAAAACAAGTGATCATTATATTTTACAACTATCTGTTCTTGTTTGCAGTGACGGGTTGCACTTAACGCCAGATGGCAATGCAATTTTATACCAAGAAGTCGTCAGAGTTCTGACTGAAAAATGGGCTTCGGCATCAGAACTTCCGTATGATTTTCCACACCACTCTGCAATTGATTGGAAATGCCCTGAAAAGGCTTTCCACAAACAATGTTAATTTCCTTTTTCACCTGAATTTGCCATGTTCATTTATTGAGATTTTCGGCTACTGCAATCATATGAAGATTTTAGCTAAATCTTCTATTAGTGGAACATGATAATATGTGGAATTTAATTATCTACAATGAAATGTCCTTTACAAGTGCTACCAAGACCAAATATTTTTATTTATTTTTTTATTGTATGCTCTGTTTTTTCATGGACCCTACACATACTGTGAGAGCTCTCGTAGCAACAAGCCGCTTCTTGTTTTTTTCATTGTGCCCTACTCTCCTACATAACAGGTACACTTATTTTGATTTTGAAAGTTTCTTCATGGCTTATTTAACACATGTTTTCGCATTAATTAAGAACATTAGCTATGAACAATGAAATAAATTCAAATGTAAAGGCTGAACCCTAACCTTGTAGTTAATTAACAGGCATTGAAGTTAACATGGTTTAATTGATTAAACTTATCTATTTATGACTATATCACCTTTTTTTTTCTTAATTTTAATGACTAATTAAAATCAGGAATTAATGCAGAGAGAGAGAGAGAGAAAGAGGCAGTTACACAAGACTCATTCATTATAACTTGTTTTTTCATTATTATTTTTTTGGCAACCACTAACAAATGACTTCATTTAATTGTTGTAATTGAAAAATATATAATCCAGAAAACAATTAACATAATCTTACTATAATTGTTCCAAAATAAATGACAATTAACTTGATTATTATTTTTTTGTCATTTTGGGACGGAGGGAGTATATGAATGAATTTGCATACATATTTTCTGTTAAATATACAAGTAGAAGTAAAAAAAAAATCCAATTCAAATTAGAAAATTGTTAGCAAGTCAAATTCATCTCAAATAAATAAACAAAAAATGTTAATAAGATTATCCTTTCATTGCATTTACTGCAAAAGGTGTCTTACTGCCCCCTATATATTCTCTTAAATTATCCACATTTCAACAAGATATTTCAAGAATTAAACAATAGGATTCTCATAATTTTTTACTTGTGAAGATTAACATATTTTTTATTTTATAAATCTAATGAGTAAAAGAGGATAAATTTGAAACTTACAAAATCCTCTTTAATTATATCCTCAAATGAGATTTCATTTTTGACCATAAGGAAGGGACATTTTAAAATTTGACTTATAATAACTTTTTTAGTAAATATACATAAATGGTCAAAATTAATTTAGGAAATTTCTCAAAAATGGATACATACACATATAGTGATAAATCATTTTTAAAAATAAAATACTCCCTCCGTCCCATAGAACCTTACCCACTTTGCCATTTAGGGCGTCCCACTTATAAGTCACACTTCCTAAAAAGGAAACTTTTTAATACTTCTTTATTCATGGGACCCACTTGTCATACTCACAACAATTATCCACTTACTATTTTCTACCTCACTTTCTCTCTCCTACCCACTCACAACTCCTACTTTAATAACATTATTCCTTATTTTTCGCGCGAAACAGTAATTGAGTAAGATTTTAGGGGACGGAGGGAGTAAACAATAGTTTTAGGATGAAATATATTAAAACTATAATTTCTCACATTTCTTGCTTATGACCAAATTTCAAAAAATAAAAATTAAGTCAAAGCACAATAACAAGTCATCAATATTTATTAATATTTTATTTTTAGCAAGTATCTTGTCCTAAGTTTTCCTTCACTTTGCTTCTCAAAAAAAGAAATTAAAAAATACTCCTTGACTTCACAGTTCATACTTATATGCTTAGACATACAATCCTAACCATTAAATTAACACCATGCACAATATGGTCAGCATATAAGTCTAATTTTCCATTAAATGCTTCCATTTATACACATAATAAATACTCCTACTTGAGGGGGGGGAGAGAGAGAGAGAGAGAGAGAGAGAGAGAGAGAGAGAGAGAGAGAGAGAGAGAGAGAGAGCTGCATTACTCCCTTAAATTTTCATTCCTCCATTTTATTTTTCACTCCAAGCCTTCTTTCTCATGGAGGTTGAAACAAAGAACAATGAAGATCATCAACCTCTTCAACCAATCCTTACCAACAATTCTCCAAAACCGGAAAACGAAGATGATTTTCCCATTGCTATTTGTCCATCAAAGAGCTTCTTTCAAGATTTACACAACCTTGATCATCATTTTCCCCTAACCGGATCATCTTTAACCCCGGATTTCAATATCCACACTACATGTTTCGATCATTTTGACCCGTTCTCATACAGGTCATCTTCAGATGATCTTGATTTCTATGAGTTTAGGCCGTTTGAAGAGAATGGTGTGAATGGTAGTGCAGTCATGCAGAACTTCCCTAGTGCTGAAATTTTTAATTTTAATCATAATAATAATAATAACCCTAAGAAAAGTCCGGAAAGGGTTAACGTGGAAGATAATGAGGGATTAATAATGGATTTGGATTGCGAAGTATTGCAAGATATTAAGCCTGTGAATTTTATTGTGCCGGATGAGGGCTCGTGCGTAACGGTTGGTGGTGGTGGTGGTTGCATGAAAAAGATTAAAAACAGAGCCTCTACAAGAAAACCATGCAAAGGGAAAAGGAAGTCCAGTTTACCAAAGGGGCAATGGACCATTGAAGAAGATAGGTAGACTATATATGATTTTTTTTTTTTTTTTTGTGTGTGTGTGATTTTTTTTTTTTTTTTTTTACATTGGTGGATTAATTATGATGATATTCTTTATTTGGTGATGTAGGATTTTAATTAATTTGGTGGAAAAGTTTGGAATGAGAAAATGGTCTCATATTGCTCAAATGCTCAAAGGGAGGATTGGGAAGCAATGTAGAGAGAGATGGCACAATCATCTTAGGCCTGACATCAAGGTTTTTTTTTTTTTTTTTTTTTTTTTTTTTTTTTATCTCTACTAATTAATTTGCTTAATTAAATTCCTTGTTAATTTATGATTTTCATTTTCTTCTTTAACAAATACTGGATTTTATTTGATTTGCTTGACAGAAAGATGTATGGACCTTGGAGGAAGACAGGATTTTGATAAGTGCACATACACAAGTAGGAAACAAATGGTCTGAAATCGCAAAGAGACTTCCCGGAAGAACCGAAAACTCCATCAAGAACCATTGGAATGCAACAAAAAGGAGGCAATATACGAAGCGTAAAGTCCACTCCAAGTGGCCAAAGCCTAGTTCACTCCTCCAAAACTACATCAAAAGCTTGAATTACGATGGAAGATCGAGCAATAAAAGAAGCAACAATAACAACTCAACCACTTTCAGCGATTCTCCCTCGGTCAAACTCAAACCAGTTCCTGAGCCTGAGACACCTGAGTTTTACCCCGGTGATTATGATTTCAACGAGGTACCGGATTTTGGTTTTGATGAAAAGTTTATGGAGGGAGGGGGGATTGATTCTCTTTTGGATGATATACCTATTTCTCCAGATGAGTTTGATATTGAAGAGGAGGGTTTTGATATGGAGACTATACCCTATGATATGAATTCTGGGATGATGCAATTTGAAGTGAAGAAGGAGCTTGATTTGATGGAGATGATCTCCCAAGTCAATCTTTAATTTGCTTCTTTTTTTTTTCTTTTCTTTTTTTTTTTTTTTTTTTTTTTTTTTGCTGACTTTGTTTCTAGCTGAAAATAAGGCCATTTTTGGTGTTTGAAGCTCTTTCGAGGGTGTGAATTATAGAGGGAATTGTTATATAGACCCCCATTTTTTCCAAGTTGACCCCCCTTCGTAATTTAATCAGCATACATTCACATTTGAAACTAAATTTTTTTAAACTCTAATACTCCCGTAGACCCGAAAAGTTTTGTCCGAATTGTTAATCTATCTATATATAAAAGGAGGATTGTCAACTTTTCCCCCCAAAAACCAAGGGTAAAAATGTCAATTCACAAGGTGGCAAAAATGAAAATAAGAATCATGAAAAACAACGTGGCAGGCAATATGTAGCCGTCATGTGGCGCGTGCCATTCACGCGGAAGGACTGGCGCGTGGACGGACGAAGTTATTCTTTTTTTTTTTTTTTTACTACGGACAGGTGTCGCCCGTATAAGGAAGGGTAATTTCGACATTTCTGTCCATGGCATAATTGAAAATATATTATAACAACTGAAAATCCACGTGGCTTTCCATGATTGGCTGATATTTTTTCTGATATTTATTTCTAATCCCGTTTTTTTTACCTAAATTATTTAATAAAAATATATTTTTTTTTAAAAAAAAATTTTAACCAAAATTCATAATTTTTTTTCCTCTATAAATAGAAACTATTTTTATTTCATTTAGACATAGAAAAAAAAAACCTCTTTTTTAAATATAAATTTCTTAATTATCATTTTTTGTTTTCAATATATTTTTAGTTAAAAATAATTAAGTGTGAAGAATTTTTTTTTATTATAAATGATAATAATAATATTAATAATTTTACTAATCATAAAAATAAAGAATATAAAATTAAAAAAAAAACAATTGTTAGTATTTTTAGATTAATAAAGCATGAAGTTTTTTTTTTATTATAAATGATAATAATAATACTAATTGGGGTATAGGATAATGAGTTGGAAGGGGTAATATGGTTATTGACTATATTTTAGTTCGATAAATCAAATAATTTATTTACTTTATTTAAAAAAATTATTTGAAACATAATCAATAGTGTATGAATAAATTTTTAGATTTTTCTGTCCTTCTCAAAAAATTGTGTATTTATAAAGACGAATATCATGAAAGATGGCCATCATTTTTTTAATTTTGATTTAAGTGCATGTCAATATTTTAAGAAATATTGATAGCATAAAGTAGTATTTTAAAAGAGGGAGACGAAGAAGTGGGTTGGGTTTGATTAGAGAGTGGAGGGTTTGGAGATTTTTTTTCGCACTTGACACAATTGTCAGTATTTTTAGGATTTTGATTTCTCTTCTCAAAATTAAATTAGTTACATTGAAAATAAATATCATAATTATGTTCATGAAGAGTTAATGTAAATATATATGACATGTTTATTTCTAATTTTATACTTTTTCCCTTTTCTTTTTTTCCTTTCAATATTTGTACTAATATACTAATTTTTTCTTTTACATTTCATGTTGTGCTTCCAAATTTCTATCTCTATCTATCTATATATAGATATTTTAGTTTTATTTTAATTTTTTTTTCACCAAAATTCATAAAATCAAATCTCTATCTATCTATATATAAAAGGAGGATTGCCAAACTCCCGCCCAAACCAGGGGCAATTTAGTAATTTCACGTGGTGACAAAGTTGAAGTTTTAGTAACCCCGGATGACGTGGCTGTCGCTGATTGGGTGGGAATCTGGCAATCCTCCGTACACTCGCCGACAAAGGCGCGTGTACGCGTAGGTTTATCTTTTTTTTGTTTCTTGTTTTTTTAAATGAGCCACGTGGCGCACTCTTATTGGCTGGTTCATTTCCGAATTTATATTTTTCCTCCCCTTTTTTCGACCTCAATTATTTTATAAAAAAAAAAATTTAAAAAAACTTTTTACACCAAAATTCATAATTTTTTTTCCTCTTTAATTAGAGACTAATTTCATTTAATTTGGACACAAAAAAAACACTCTTTTTTAAATATAAATTTCTTTATTATTGTTCTTTTTAATTTTTCAATATTTTTTTTGTGAAAATTAATTAAGTGTGAAATATATTTTTTTGTTATAAATGATGATAATAATAATCATAATTTTACTTTGTAAATATAAATTATTGTTTGTAATGTTTGTTCCTTCGTTTCAAAATCTGACATTAATTTTTTAAACATATTAAATAATATTGTATAAAATATTCCTTGGAACAAATATATTCATTTATTCTTTTACCCGAAGTAGTATTATTTTGTAAAAATTAATGTTTATAATGTTCGTGTCTTCGTTTCAAAAAATAAATATTAAATTTTGAGACAAGTAAATTCATTGAGGGAAAGGATGTTTTTTTTTTTTTTAATATAGAAAGTAGTATTAATTATGGGACGAAAAGAATATTCATTTTTGAATTGAAGGAATTTTTTTTCTTAAAAAGTAGAATTTTGTTATATGTCCAAAAAAATTGAACATTGCTTCCTTCGTCTCAATGAATATTTTAAAAAATAATACTACTTTATTCGTCTTAAAAAATAATGTAATATATTGAGACGAAGACACTAATATTACAAACATTAATTGCAGAGGCGAATGAAGTAGTATTATTTTTTTAAATATTCATTGGGATGAAGGAAATAATGCTCATTTTTGAAGCGAAGTAATATTTTATAATATTAATGTCATATTTTGAGACGAATGCACTAACATTACAAACACTCATTGCAGAGGCGAATGAAGTAGTATTAGTTTTTAAAATATTAATTGGGATGAAGGGAATAATGCTCATTTTTTTGGATAAAAAATGTAGTATTATCTTTGGGTTATTCATTTTGAATCGAAAGTAATATTCATTTTTGAAATGTTGTACTGTTAGTGCCTTTGTTTCAAAATATGCCATTAATTTTATAAACAAATTAAGTAATACTCCCTCCGTCCAGTTACATACTTCACACTTTCTATTTTGGGCGTCCAATTACATACTTCACACTTTGTCTCCTACATTATTTTAATACTCACAACACCATTATAATTTACTATTCCCTCCACTCATTCTCTCTCCTATTTTACTTTTACACTCACAACATTATATCATTATTTTTTTCCTTAATCCACGCGTGAACAGTAACTGTGAAGTATTAACTTGGACGGAGGGAGTATTTTATAAAATATTCATTGGGACGAAAATAGTAATTTTTTTTTCTTTATCTGAAGTAGTATTATTTTGTAAAAAATAATTTTTATAATGTTAGTTTCTTCGTCTCAAAAAATAAATATTAATTTTTTGGACAAGTAAATTCCTTGAGGCAAAGGAATCAAATTTTTTTTTTTTTGGATACAAAAAGTAGTATTAATTATGGGATGAAAGAAATATTCATTTTTGAATTGAAGGACAATTTTTTTTCTTAAAAGTACTTTAGAAATAATGAAAAACATATGATTATGAATTTTCATTGAGTTTCTTTTTTTACAAAACATTTTATATTAAGTTCTTCTCGCTCTTTTTTTTTTTTTAACAAACAATTCCTATGGATATCTTTTAAAAAATGATGGGTTATTAATAGAGAACTTTAGATTAATGATAAAAAAATGTGGAAGCCATTTCATATAACATTTTTTAATTTAAAGAGTAGTTGAAGTATATTAGTGACATTAAAAATCTTATTATTGGCTACAAATATAATTATTAGAACTATTTATGTTTTAATTTGTATTTTATCAAATTTTGATGGATTATTAATGTTGGTTTCATTTATTTGTGCCTTTTTTATATATAATATTTATGAATAATTTTTTCTTCAACTTTTGTCCTATTTTAAACGTTAACAAATGGGTTCAGATATTAAAGAGATGAATGGTTTTATTATAAAGTATAAAAACTTGGGTACAAAGTAATTAGTGAATAGTTGTTGTGAGTATGGATTATAAGACCATTTAATATTGAAATTTTATAATTTTTCCATTGTAATTTTTTTAAATTTAAAATGAGACACCTTTTATTAAAAAAAAAGGAAGTTTAAAATCGGACGAAAGGAGCATTTATTTATTTGATAGTGAAATAATTTATCCTAATGTTAAATTTAATTACCAGCAAAATAAAAATTTAGTATTAGTAATGAAAACTAAAATAAATAAAACTAGGAGGGAAAATTATATTTTTCGTCTCAAGTCAAATTTAAAAAAGGTCATTATACAAAAAAAATTATTTTCTTCATTTCAAAAATGAATATTACTTTCAACTCAAAATAAATCACCAAAAAATAATACTACTTTTTGTGCCAAAGAATTGCATTATTATGTGCTTTAACTAGAAGGGAAAATTTCCGTCTCAAGTAACTAAAATTTTTAAAGCAGCGAAATCAAATTACATTTTTTGACCCAATTCTAGAAAAACATTGTTCGTATGTGCTTTAACTTGATATTGCCCTATTTAAAGAATTTTATACGTAAAAAACGGGTTAATAAAATTTTTGAATCCCTCCTAAACTCGCAATGATCCGCGTCTAATGAAAAGAGTTTGGAAATGTTTTCTTTTAAATCGGGTGGGATTGGGGTGCATTTGGGATTAGCTCGAACCGTCCCATTTAATCCAAACCCGCATAGTATTCATCTCTTTTTAGAATAAATTTTAAATATTGATAATATTTGTATATTATTATATACTTATTTGTTTAGTTTATTGTATTATCTTATTTTTCTTTGTCATATTATTAATCTCTACATTTATAAGGAAATAAAGGAAAAAATAGCATTTTCTAATAGAAATATTAATAATTTTTCCTTCAACTTTTGTCCTATTTTAAACGTTAAAAAATTGATTAGGCTATTAAAGAGATGAATAGTTTTATTATCAAGTATAAAAAGTTGGGTACAAAGTAATTAGTAAATAGTTGTTGTGAGTATGACTTATAAGACCATTGAAAAAAAAAATTAAAATTATTCCATTGTCCTTTTTTTACATTTAAAATGGGACAAAGGGAGCATTTATTTATTTGATAGTGAAATAATTTTTTATAATGTTAAATTTAATTAATTGCGATATAAAAAAACCATGATTATATAACAATAACATTAAAGATATACTCCCTCCGTCCCAACCCACTTAGAAAATTTTGAAATGGCACGGGAATTAAGAAATATTATTATAGTATTAGGAGAGAGAATGAGTGGAAAAAGTGTTGTGAGTGTGAAAAATTAAATAGGAGAGAGAATGAGTGGAGGGAATAGTAATTATAATGGTGTTGTGAGTATTAAAATAATGTAGGAGAGAGAATGAGTGGAGAGAATAGTGATTTAAGGTTTCCATTTTGGGAATTCTTAAGTGAAGTGGGACGCCCAAAATGGAAAATTTTCTTAAGTGAGGTGGAACGGAGGGAGTATGTAACAATCAAACAGGGATGTAGAAGTTGAATACGAGTCAAGAAGAAAATAACTTCTCAAAAATCAAAATTGATGATACTTGAAAATTTCATTTCATGTATTTTTTTTTTGTTTGGAGAATCACTAGAGTCAAGAGTTTCGAATTGCAGTTGAAGAGAAAGATTTGGAGACTTATAACTAGATTGATTACGCTTTCCCAATCGTTGGCGAAACTAAGTGATATTGTGGGCAAATTACGCACATATCACGTTCAATACACAATAAATATGCTCGACATTAAAAATATGCGTTCAATTTCATATCATTGAAAAATGGATGTCAAATGTGATTATTATTGAATAGAACGGGAATTTACGTATAAAACGCGCTTCGTACAAACTAACTATGCCTTAAATATATATTTATTTTAGTTACCTTTAATCTGATATTTGTACTAATAATATAGTTTTCAAAGAAATGTTTTCCAATGTACACAAACATTTCTATTCCCTTTTATATTTGTATGAATCTTCGTCAATATGTGTTAATAGCTCTCCGTGCATCGCACGGGAGTTACACTAGTTCAATAGAATTTTGACCCATTTTATAAAAATCTAAATATCTCTATGCAACACTAAAAGATTGTTATTGTTTCACAATTAGAAATACTATCAATAACAATTTTTAGAATTGCATAGAGCTATCTAAATTTTCATAAAATTTTGGTCAAAGTTCAATAAAATTTTGATCAAAGTTCAATTGAGCTGACCATAAAAATCTAAAAGTACGACAAACTTTTCGGGTCGGGCCGGGCGTAGAAAAAAAAAAAGAGAATTGCTGTTCTAAGACCACATTAACAAAAGCAAAAAATATTTAATCCAACTATGAGTATGCCAAGGGAAGACCAGAAAGAGAAGGGTAGAGAAATGTCTACTGAAGCTCCCTACTTGACATACAATCAATCAATGCTCTCATCTAACATACATCAGCAAAAAATTCCTTTACTAACATATCCTCATTCAGCCTTTGCCTTTGGTTTTATGCGCTTCACCCTTGAGTATAGAAACACTCCAGCTAGGGCCACACCCGTGCCTGCATCAAAGATTCCAATCAAAATAATGAAAAGATAATAGAACTGTGGAGAACTATATTCCTAAGGAGAAAAACAAAGTTTTTCTAGCTCGTCAGATTTTATTCCATTAAAAAGAGGGATCAAATGTAAGGAAGTTTACCCAATGAATTGATAGGTGAGACAGGTGTGCGGAAGAAAAGAACTGATGAAATGATAACCACAACCCGCTTCACGCAGTTGCCCACAGAGTGGGTAACTGGAGATACCCTCTGCAATATCATGTATGAGACCTGCACAACAACCATGGTCAATATGTCAAAGAGATGACCTACATTAAGATTTGACTAGGGAAACATCTCATATACTCCCTCCGTCCCAAAATAAATATCGCATTTGACTTGTAACATTTTTAAGAAAGTTGCTTTCTTAGTTTGTACATTGCTTATACAATGATAAAACTGTACCAAGTTTCTTTCCTTATTTAGAAACGTGACATTTATTTTGGGACAGATCAAAAAGGAAAGTGCGACAATTATTATGGGATGGAGAGAGTATTAATTACAAGATCACCTAAAATAATTTTTTCTTTTTGATAATTATTTGCTTCATCGGGAATATGACACTCTTAATCCTTAATCCTAATGTTCAGCAAGTCCATCATCGAAAGACTTACCAAACTAAGATGTGATTTAATGAATTCAAGCAGAACAAACAGAACTTACCTGCTGATATGCATGAAAGCAAAGTGCAGCAATGAAAGACCTAGTGTAGACCTGTTTGACATTCAGCCCCTGAAAAGAAAATGTTATAAACTAGTAAGCAAGAAATGAAAGACACTTTTAGCTGAACCAATTTCATGGGGGAAACAGCAGGAGTTTCTGGTTCCAAGATATACTCACAGCAGTCGCCAGGTAGGTAGGTGTGACCTTCACTCCTTCCAGGAAGAAGGTAGCAGGGGCCATCATCAAAAAGGACATAATTGTTATCACCGAAAAGAGAGTAATGTTGTCCAACGATTCCTGAATAAAATATGAAACTATAAATCACACGCATATATGTAGACATAAATATATTTACACATTATATGTATATATAAATCAACAAAGGAGCATTTTATTTATTATTGACAGGATTAAGAATCACTTAAAAGTAAAAATTATATGACAAAATACCACTAATAGCTTTAGAAAAGACTTCAATCATTAGCAACAAACTATGCACACATTAGCACCCACAATCCCCCACCCCCCAACCCAAAAAAAGGTGTCAATGTTGAAAGGGTGGAATTACATAGAGTACCTCTTTCTTAACCATGAACTTTTTGCTAAGGACATTTCGCGATTGATTAGTCAAATTGGAAGCCATTGCACTCCAAAACCCAGCCCTGTTTAAATAGAGAATCCAATATCATAAACATAGAAAACAGGGTGTCATCAAACAGAAATGCTGGTTGATCGCTCACCAATTAAAAGAGGCCTCGGTCAGGGATGCCAGTGCCACACCACCAACAATTGGCACAAGGGAAGAAACCACCCAAGGAGTGGGTATCTGTTTGAAATAAATATTGACTCAGAAGATTATGAAGTTCAGATAATAATATAATACAGTAATGTGCTGCAAGAACCATCTATGGTCAAGCAACAAAACACAATGATAATGGCAGATTAGATGGAGAACATAACTCTCGCCATCTTTAGGTGGAAAAAAGGTAGGCAAAAGTTTTGACAATCATTCAGCTTAACATAATATTAGTCCTATATGGGAGAAAAAACTTTGTAAGCACATGAAAAGCGTACCTCTCCCAAAAACATTGCAGAGAGAATAACTGAGAAAAAGGGCTCCATGGCTTTGATTGTGTGAGTGAATGAGACAGCAACTTTTCCGAGACTCATGTTAGTGAAAAGATTGCCCAACACATGGACAACTGCCAGTGGCAGGATTGCTACAAGCTGCCAGGTAACAATTGGAGCAAACGAGGGTCAAAACGTGAGATAAGTGATGATCGGATGGCAGGGCAGAACACTTTGCGATCAAATCGTACATTACCTGAGCACCACTAATCTTAGGTCGCTTGTAAAGATTCGTTGTCCACATAAAAAGGACTAGTACTGTCCCAACGGCAAACTGTACTGTAGTGACAGTTATTGGATATGGGAAGACTTTTAGGACCTGAGACCAACAAACGTCAACGAGTAAGATCTTCTTTTATAACAGGAAATCTAATATGCAAAGCAACACTCATATATAACTGAAATGAGAAAAAATCAAGGTTAAATATCAATATTGCTTGATTCTTGAACCATGATTCTTCTGATCCTCCTAACAAAAGTACTTTTTCAAGTTATTGTATCATACCTAATATTAACCAACAATCAAGCTTAAAACAAGAGACATGATATAAGAGCAATACTAAATTCTCTTCATTGAGCCTCTTCTCGTGGAAAGACAATGAGAACAATAAAGATTGTAAAATCTTCAAATAAAAGCACTAAGCAATGGGCTTGTGGCACAGATGATTTCTACAATACAAGAACCTAGCAATGCTTAAACTTCAAAGAGCTTAGCTTAAACCCAGCCGAGTTCCATCTAGGACAAAAAATTAAGTTTGGTAGATGCAACAAGTCTCATCTTTACTATTATTTTGAGATATGACAGACAGAGAGTTTCATTGGTTTATTCTGTTTTACTACGTATTATGTATATAACAAATTAACAATCAAAGTATTCTGGTGATTCCTCGGTAATTCATTTTCCAAAATACATGTTCAAAATTAACTTAACATGTTCAATGAATGCCACTGCAGGAAAAGGTGAATGGGAAACAGAAAAAAATACATAACCAAACATTAAACAAAATGAAGTTAAATAAAAATGAACATAATGTATGTAATCAAAATGCGAACACTCTATCCAAACAGCATGATAAGTACGGACAAGCTGATAATAACATGTTCTATCCTTTGATAATATGAAAATATGGCACTTTAAAGAAATAATTCACTTGTACAGGAATTCCTTGATAGAATCACCAGTAATTATATCATTTTCTATACTATATAAAGGAATTCTTTGATAATAACATGTTCTAATTTCCTCTTGTAATCAAAGTGTGAACATGCTGCCCAAACAACAAAACTAATACCTTAAACAAATCATCTAATTTACTTAGAGTTCCTTAAGTTTACACCATACAGCTTATGACTGTCAACAACAGCAAATGCTGCTGCATAGATCTTAACATACATGCATGAACGCCATAAAGGAAGTCATCTATTGTGGCTAAATAGCACATTCAAGCATACTGACTGAATTAACTTGGGCTTGCATATATATATATACACACACAAATACACAATGACACAAACTGGATATTAATCGAGATATAGGCACTGAGAACATGTAGAATCCAAAACAAAAAAAAAATATTGAAGAATTCAAATCTAATGTTGAAAATTAAGGGGAAAACACTCGTACCTGCTTGTTGTAGATATTAAAGTAGATGTTGAATAAGTACCAGAGACCAAACAGTGTTCCAAGCACCAATGTATCGGTCATCTTAGACTTAGCACCTTCATCCTCAACGCTCTCAGGAACAGGCGTCGCCTTAACCTCGAAACCATCGGAATGACGCTCCGGAACCGGCGAAGGAGCCGAAAACCATCCGCCTATCTTAGGCGACGACGAAGAGGACGAATAACAGCATATCGAAGGCAGCCGAGGGGATGCAGACGTAAGGACGCCATTGAAATTGAGGGATTTTGAAGGTAACGGTCGAGAAATGGGATTGAATCTGCAGAATGATTCTGGATTGGAAAGCTTCTTCCGAAGATTGTTCGGAAGAGCGATTGAATTGGAGAGTGTGAAGACGCTGCTCTGCATTTTCGAGATCCGAAAAAATTATGATTTCGTAAGTGAAGGGCGAGAGACGGAGATGGGGGGAGAGAGAAATAAGGGAGAGAGTTTGGTGAGAGCGTTGGAGGCTCCGTCGAAGACAAATTTGGGTTGTTGGGTTTTAGTTTTAACAGTGGATGCGGGGTGCCAGCTCAGTGTAGCAAAGTACCACGGTGGCAAAATCTTCTCATTTTGCGTAAACGTTACTCCCTTCTCCGGTCCAAAATATACTTCCGGCCGAATTTTTCATTATTTTTGAGAGACGCAAAAATTAAAAAAAAAATGATAGAAAATGGAATATGAGTGAAGAAAGTCAGGAAAATTGACAAATGAATCCCACAATTAAATGTATGAAAAGAAAAAAATCAGTGATATTGACAAGTATAATCCACAATTTAGTATGTGAGAAAAAGTGAATGGAGTTGAAAACTGTGTACAATTTTTGAGTTTTTAGCCAAATGGGTTTGCGATTTAATTTGGGATAAAGGGAAAATTCTATCGCACGACAATTAGGCCGGCATTGCTTTACGGCACCGAATGTTGGGCCGTGAAACAGTGTCACGTGCATAAGATGAATGTGGCGGAGATGCGTATGCTGCGATGGATGTGCGGTCATACAAGAAAGGATCGATTGAGGAATGAGGTGATCAGAGGTAAAGTAGGAGTTGCGCCCATTGAGGATAAAATGAGGAAAAATCGTCTAAGGTGGTTTGGACATGTGAGCAGGAGACCGAGTGATGCACCGGTTAGGAGGCCGGAACAATGGAGAAATGATAAAATGGCGAGGGGTAGGGAAAGACCCAAACATACTTGGATTAGAGTAATTGAAAAGGATATGAGTTTACTTGGAGTGGATGAAAGTATGGTGTTGAAGAGGCCGGAGTGGAGGGCAAAAATCCATGTGGGGGGTTGATTTTTTTTCTTGAGTTTTATTTTTAGTGTTATTTTAATTTTTATTTTATTTTTTTTTGATTTTTTTGTTTTTGTTTTTTTGATTTGATTTGTATGTTTATTTATTTATTTATTTATTTATTATTTTTATTTTTTATTTTTATTTTTTATTTATTTATTTATTTATTTATATATATATATATATATATATATATATATATATATATATATATATATATTTTATTTTTTTTTTTCACGATGACATATGAGGATTCATGTTAGCCGACCCCAAATTATTTTGGGACTACGGCTTTGTTGTTGTTGTATTCATTTTCATATACGTAGTTATTAAATGTGAAATGTCATATGTATACTTTATTTTCAATTTGATCACATTTTTTAACACTCGTTATAACTAACGGACCAATACACGAGAGTTAACAATTTAACATGTACAACAAAATTGTTCAAATTCGACCATATATAGAAGATAGTTAATGACTTTTTAAAAAATTAAGTGAAAGATTAAACAAAAGAATAAACCCACTTCTCCTCCTACCTTCCATCCCCAGAATAAACCACAATTCTCCCTAACTTTTGTCCAAATCCATAACTCCCGGTCAGCCTCCATAATTTCTGACTAACCACCTTCATCCCGAAAATAAACCTACATCTCCAATCTTTCGGTCACACACTATCTTTTTCTCCTATTCAAAATTTGCACAACTCAAAATACCCTATTCAGGCCCGACCCTAAACCCAAGGCGAGAGTAAGGCCTTTGCCTTGGACCCCCAAAGTTTTTGTGAATTTTAGGACCCCCAAATTTAAATATTTTGTCTATATATAAAATAAACTCTTGGACAATCATCGGTAATTGTTGTTAGTCTAGTTGTTGGAGTAAAACTGAAAGTATTTTGCTTACCACCCATGTTCGAGTCTTTTATTTTCTTTCTCCTGTTCTCTGCTTCTCTCTCTTCTAATTTCTTTTTCTTTCTCCTAGGGGTGTTCACGGTCCGATTTTTATCAAAATTTTAAAAAATCAGGACCGGACCAAATACTTTGATTCTGTAAAAATTAGTTAGTAACCCGTCGATACTCGACAGAACATAACTATACTTATCTAAAAAGCATATAAACTACAAAAGCTTTCATTTTTAACGTACCATTAGAAGTTATGGTTCAATAAATAGTAAATTTTTAATATTTCTTTATTCAATATGCCCACACACGCACACTCACACTTAATAGTTAGTGGCCAACTTGTAACATTTTTAAAATGTTATATCTTATTATACTCTCAATTTCTTTCCAATTTACTTTATTTTTTCTATTATAATACTCCCTCCGTCCCATGTGATTACAAACCAATTTCTTGGGCACAATAATTAAGAAGTATTATTAAGATAATGAAAATGTGTGATAGAAAATGAAGAGAGAGAATGAGTGGAGTTGGTTGAATAAATTGTGTGGTAGGAAATGAAGAGAGAGAATGAGTGGGTGGGGTAGGGTGAATATAAAATAATAAATTTATTTCTATTTTGGGCAGTTTGTATTCACGTGGGACGGACCAAAAAGGAAATAAGTTTGTATTCACGGGGGACGGAGGGAGTATATGTTTATTTAATTTTTGTATCAAATAATAAAAATTAATTCGACAAAGAATGATAGAGATAGTAAGTTGTAATTTTAGAAGAGTGGACCACGTTATAATATATCATTGAATGATTACAATGTTGAAACTTTAAATGAGTCAGATTTTAAGATAACAATTATGCATCTATTCCATGGTTGTTTGTATATGTATAATATTAATTAATAAAATGTCTTCAAGTTTGAGGTTCCACCTTAAAATCAATTGGTGCTAAGGAAAGTGGATCAGGATCTTTATATGTTACAGGTAAGGTTTGTCAATTTTCAATGTAAGATAATGTCTCTAACACGCCCCTCACGTGTAGCTGGGCTTTGCCGATGTTTACAACGTGGACTTATTAATCGAGAAGCGCGGAACAACAGCATGGACTATTGGACCTGCACGTGTAATGGACCTGCTCTAATACCATCTTCAAATCTGAGGCTCCACCTTAAAATCAATTGATGCTAATGGAGAGTGGTTCAGGATCTTTATATGTTATTGGTAAGGTTCGTCAATTTTTGATATGAGATAATGTCTCTAACAAAATGTAAATTTATCCCTTACTTGGTTGTTTGGATTTTTTTCTCAAATTTGTATAATTATCATCAAGATTTTAGGATAACACGCATGCATAAAAAATAAATATAATCATTTCAAATGCCAAAACATTTTTAAAAATATTATTGACGCGAGAAAATCATTTAACTTGATTATCGAGCATTTTTAGACTGCGAAACTTCTTCTGAGAATCTCAAAGGCTGAAAGTCCTTCCCTACATGTAATTCTCACCAAAAAAAATCATCGAAGATACATGTAATTTGTAACTTGGTAAAGTGGGTTTCTAAACATTTTTGGATACTCATCACATTTTTTGGTAGTCTAATAGATACTCCCTCCGTCCCACTTCACTTGGCACCAAGTGAAGTGGCACGGTAACTAAGGAAAAATAAGAGTGAAAAAAAGTGTAAGAAAATGTTGTGAGTATGAAGAATTAAATAGGAGAGAGAATGAGTGGGAGGAATAGTTAGGAGAGAGAATGTTGTGAGTGTAAAAGTGAAGTAGGAGAGAGAATGAGTGGAGGGAATAGTGAATATTCTTTTCCATTTTGGGCAGTGCCAAGTGAAGTGGGACGTCCCAAAATGGAAATTAGTGCCAAGTGAAGTGGGACGGAGGGAGTATTTACTAATTTCAAAAATCTCGAATTATTCACAATCTCACTTGACCAGAGTCGCCATACATAATGTTAATTTATTACTCTCTATGTTCATAATAATAGTCATATATCTGACTATTCAAATATTTTAACAACTTATTTTCATTTTTATTATTAACTCACTTCCTCTTCTCCTTAGATTAACTCACCATCTCATTTCTTTTTTTATGTTTTTACTTAATTTGCAATATTGAAAGTTTAAAGATTTTAACCTAATAATTTTGAAAATGAGACTATTTTTTTTTAAAAAAACAAAAATGGGTAAATTGAATATTATTATGAGACGTGTGGAGTATCAAAGAAACTTCTCAGTTTGATCTCTTAAATTTTAATGCTCAGGATGTCCCATTCAATATCGAATTAAATATTGTCATTCTTTAATTAATTACATAATTTTATTTCATTAAAAGTTGTGTTATATAATATTTTATTACTTTAGTCCGATAAAAACATAAGTTTTCTATATGATTTTCTTTTAATGAAACTTTTATTTTAATACCATGGAGTAGTAAGTTTGTGGGTTTCGACATTTATTATAAATGGTACTCTGTTGTCCAAATTTAATTTTCTTATTTTGACTTTAAATCAAGAAAAAATAAATATTGTGAATATGAAAGTAAAATAGGAAAGGAAAAATTAGTGGGAAATAATAAGTTGGTTGTTATTGTATGTGTAGCAAGTGAGTCTCATTATCCATTTTAGAAATAAAGCAAACTAAAAACTTAAACTGAGACAAACTAAAAAAAAAAAGTAAAAAACTTCTAATCGAAACAGGGGAGTCTTCAAGTTGGTATGTGAAACTCATACGATAAATATATGTTATACGATGAATATATGATGTCACTACCACACTCATTTGCATAAGTTATACGCCACTCCATAATTCTGAAGTCCCTCATTTCCTTCAAAATGATAGTCCCATTTTTCATAAATATTTGTTTTAAAAAAATATTATATTTATAAAATTGAGGTATTAAATAATTGAACATCCAAAATTAACCTTGTGATAGGAGTAATGATTGCTGCAAGAAAGGGTTTATTAGAGGTAATAATTGGACATCATTAAGGATAGTAATAAAAGGAAAACTTGTTTTTAAAATGCTCGATTAGAAAAATGAAGAAACTATTATTATGGAACAAAGGAGTAACAAATTTGGTAAAAACAATGATCAAGAATTTAAAAGATTTTTGATTATCCTGATAAAAACAATATTTTTTTAGTGAAACACAAGAATACTCCTAAAAGACAATTTTTTTTTTATATATAAATTATTGATTTGTGTATGCAATTGAATTGATATTTTTTTTCTTTGGTTTATTAATTCAAATGAGACAAAAGGAGTATAATTTCAATAAAAAGTTAAGCATATTTGCATTCACTATTTTACCATTGAATTTGAATTTTTATTTTTTATAAAAAATATCATTACTTCTTTTTATACGAAAGAAATAAATTATTTCTAATTAGTGGAGTTTAAAAAAATCTTTAATTATTATCTCACCAAATTGTTTTTTAAAGGAAAAAAATCATCATCAGTTATTTTTTTGCTATTCTATAATTATCTTAAACGCTTCATTAACTGGAAAGAGAATTAATGACATTCATGTCTTATGGACAAAATACAGTTGGCAATAAAAGATTGAATTTTGTATTTGTAGACCCCACTACTCAATTATTCAATATTCAATAATTTATTGTCAACCGTACTTGTAATTCAAATTTTGTAAACTTTCTTTGTAACCTGTCCTAGCACAGTTTCATTAAGATTAGGTCATATTAATACGGATTTGTGACAATATTCTTTTATCTCTTTCGTCAAGTCCATGCAGAACTCAAGTTGCCTTCTTCCCATACATGGAACTTGGAACTGGAAATTTGCATCTTACCCTGGTTGCTGCTTATAAACCTTTCCCTAATAAAAGATGAATAAAATGCAGATATTAAAAATGAAATGTGATTGCTCAAAAATAATGAAATGAGATTATCTAAGAATCATACTTGTACAAAGGCATATATTAATGAAGATAATGAAGGAAACACCTGATGATCTTTTGGGGGTTAGTCGTTTGCATAATATTAGGATTAGATAATTTTTATCTTCACAACCAATTAAAAAAAATCAACTCCTAAATTTCTACTTAGAGTTTGATAACAATTACTATTCAGATAAATTTCTTAATTGAATCAACTCCTAAATGAGATCTAATTCTTCTTTCAAATTTCAAATCTATCTAAATCAGAGTACAATTCTCAGTTAATGTAATTGAATAATTGGATATTGATTAAAAGTTTTGAAAATTGATTTATTCCACTGATATTCAATATTTTATTATAGATTATTAGCAGTATTAAGAGTACCTTGAAAATAGTCATATTTTTTTAGTATTTACAAAAAAATTCAACTAAATAATAATAAAATTTTACAAACTTTAATTAATGTGCCATTAATTGATTAAATTCTAATAACTTTAGTTTATATTAAGGGCATATACCAACGTCCCAAAAATGTACTCTGTATTTACTACTTATTTATGCTATTGATGTTTTTCTTCTCCGATTTACTGGGAAGATGCAACCGGGCCGAAGTTTTCTTCTCTCTACCTTTGCGACTCAATCAAAACAGAAAGGGGGGGGGGATCTAGGACTGAACTGTGAGAGTAGTTGTGAGGACTGAGGAGAAGAGAAGACGCGATGAAGTGAGAAAATTGTGGTAGGATTTAGAGGTAGGATTTTAAAAATCGCCTAATATTAGTCCTATGATCTTAACAGTGAAAATGAATTTAATGGTTAAAAATAAAAAGAAAAAGAAACCATTCAAATGAAGATCGTTGGATCAGGTAGTTATGGGCAAATTCTGGCCACTCTTTATCCCTAGTCAATAGGTAGTTATTTTCGCCCTCTATAGATAACTTAATAATACAACAATATTTTTAATTCCTTAAAATTATCACCATAAACTATTTTCTTTATTTATTTTTTGCAAATATTTCAATCCAAAACATATTATCTCAACCAAATCATCATCAAATATTGTCTGAGTCTAAATCTCGACTTCTTATGACAAAAAAAAAAAAACCATAGAATGGGCCATGCCTATACCTTTAGACCATTCGCAGTAGTGATCAGTATTAGGATATGGAGACAAAGGTTAAAATTGGAAGAAAGAAGAAATAAATCAGGAAATAGAAGAATCATGCCCATGGTTGAAACCAATGGTATGTCATGAAGCCGGTTGATGAGTGCTGGAGACTCGAGCATCAAGAATCATGTGCATGGTTGAAACCATGGGCAGCCCATGAAACTAGCTGGACGAATTCCTGGGTCGGACATGTTTTGTTCTGATTCCGAAATTTCTTCTCCTCCAAGGTTTAGGATTTGTTCTTAGGGTCCTATATAAACCAAGTGGAAGCATGTGTACTAGAAAAATTAGTCAAAGAGAATCTGTGAGATTCACAAATAGAGTCAAATGCATTGATAGATCTTTGGGGTGCCATTAGGAGCATTACATGGATGATCTATGTTATGTCTAGGGATTTTATGAGTGGTGTGTGTTTATATAGATAGAGGGGATGACTCTGTAGGGAGATCATGCGATTTGATTTTAATACGACAGATCTGATATTTTTGAATATCATGGCTTGTTAGTGCCCCCAAATATAGTTCATTTGTGTGATGAACTGGGTGAACAAATATCGTGTTCTTGTCTTTTATTACTTTCATATGGATATTGTTGCATGTTGTTCTCTTTCTTGAACAATTGGTATGGGACAATTAATGCTCGTAGACCACCAATTCCCCAACAACTGATATCAGAACTTCAGTTTAAAAATCAGGGATGCTCGAAATTGATTGGATGTGGTGCAAGAATAGGGATCAGAATTGAGGATTGCATAGATTCTGATGAGTTTATGATACTTAGACCAAATAGGATTAATGTTTCATGAATTCTGATGAAATTGGGATTGCAGGAATTCAGATCAGGGTTGTAGGGATTCAATCAGTATTAGAGCACATATTCATGATTATGGTTGTAGAGATCCAGACGGGGTTAGGGCTACCAAGATCTAGGTGAATCTGGTGTTATTGAGGATTTGGTGGGAGCAGCGAAGTTGGGTTTAGATGGATCGATATGGAAAGTTGATGGGATCAATTTGGGCAAAAAATTCGGAGATATGAAAGTCATGAAAAGAAAGAACGGGTAAGTTTTTAGGTTTTGATGGGTGTGGATCGCGTGCAATTTTTGTGTGGAATACGTGGAGCAACATATAGATTTCATGTTGGGCAGAATTCGGTGCAGGTTTCGGTATAACGGTGCAAATTTAGGTACATCGGTACAGATTTCGGTACGGTGCAGATTTTGTGCAAATTTTTTGTGCGGGGCAGATTTCATGAAGAATTTGGGCAACAGGGGTACAGACTACATGTGGCAGAGTTACATGGTTCATGAAATTTTATGATGCAGAGGACATTCAGAGGCAGAAGAGAAACTTGGTCTCTATAAGCAATGGGATAGCGAAGGTTGGTGGTTGCCTGCTAACTGCGGGATATGGAGGATTACCCAAGAAGCTAACTTGGTAGTTTAGGGGTATGTTTTGGTATAACACTTCCGCATGTGGTTCCTGTAGAGGAGTCATAGGTGTGAAGGTGGAAAAGTCAGAAGGCCACGTTGAGAATTGAAAATTGTCTCAAGAATTGGTATGATGATCATGGGTTGATGGTTCAAGTCGGCCGACAATATGAACATGAAGTCAGGGACATCAACATGAACGGATCCGCGAGAACTGGGGATGTGATCGATTGATCGGGAG
The DNA here is from genome assembly GCA_022495995.1 of Adenophora triphylla var. japonica. Taxonomy (NCBI): domain Eukaryota; kingdom Viridiplantae; phylum Streptophyta; class Magnoliopsida; order Asterales; family Campanulaceae; genus Adenophora; species Adenophora triphylla. The sequence goes on from JAFEMH010005370.1 coordinate 69,836, forward strand.
ACATGGAAGGACCAAGACCATGTAAGCATGGTTGTATCACATTGTGCATTGGTGAGTACTAGAAGGCGAAGTGGGGATTGTTGCAAGAAGGATCACAGAGGTGGAGACTCAAGGCAAAGAATCGGGGTAACAAGTTGAAGACTCGTTCACTTCAACTCGTCTTGGTGGCTTGTTGCAGCCGCAAAAGGAATTGACAACAATGATTGGATGTCATTCTCGAGTGGGAGTTTGACGGAGGTAGTCACAGGAGTAGGATTGTCTCCAGGTGGAAGATTGTTAGGATATGGAAATAAAGGTAAAATTGGAAGAAAGAATGAAGAAATCAAGAAATAGGAGAACCATGGTCATGGTTGAAACCATAGGCAAGCCATAAAGTCGGCTAACGAGTGATTAAGACGCGAACAACAAGAATCATGGGCATGGTTGAAACCATAGGTAGCCTATGAAGCTGGCTGGACAAATTCCTAGGTCGGACTTGTTTTGTTCTAATTTCGGGATTTCTTCTCCTCCAAAGTTTAGGGTTTATTTCTACTCTATATAAACCAAGTGGCAATCAATATTATTGTGTGCTAGGAAAATTATTCAAAAAGAATCTGTGAGATCCACAAAGATAGTCAAATGCATTGATAGGTCTTTGGTGTGCCTTTAGGGGCATTCCATGGATGACCTAAGTTATGTCTAGGGGGCTGTATGAGTGGTGTGTATTTACATAGATAGAGAGGATGAATCCGGAGTGAGATCATGAGCTTTGATTGTAACATAACATATTTGGTATTATTGAATATCCTGTTAGTGCCCCAAGATGTAGTTCCTTTGTGGGATGAACCGGGTAAAAAGATCTCGTGTTCTTGTTTTTTATTACTTTCATATGGATGGTGTTGCATATTCTTAATCATAATTAATATTTATAATTATTAATAAAATTACAAAATGATGTATTTCTTAAAGATTTTAAAAGCGATGAATGACTAATATTAAATAAAATTGATAAATTTAAAGAAGGTGCGTAAAAATATAGAACTTTGTTTTTCTTTATAGATATGCATGGCCGATGGTTTTTTTTACGAAATTTTATATTTTTTGTTTTGTTTGTTATATTATATTATTATAAATATTTATGAAAATAATAAAATGGACAACTGTTATCGTCCTATTGGTTGGCGTGTACCAAAAAAAAAAAAAAAAAAGAACGGACATGAGTAAAATTTGTTTTCAAAAATCTTCCTTTCTTGGGGGAGCAATTGTCGGTCTAAATTCATTACCTAGCCGCCGCCTCTTTCAATGGGTGTAATGGAGCACCATATTATTTCTTCACTCTTGAGCGTGAGATTCACTGGATACTAGGGTAGAACCACTCTTCTCTCCACACCAATAGAATGATTTTTTTTTTCAAAATATTGTTTTTTTTTTTTAAATTTATATACCAAAATAACATTGTTAAAAATTTAAATGCCAAAATAGCACTTTCAACCTTAATTCCGGAATTGGTAATTCCAGAATAAGGTAATCCGGCATTACCAATTCCGAAATCCAATTTTTTTTTCAAAACTGAAATTAACAAAATAATTTTTTCTGTAAAAAAACGAGCAATCGCGTGGTATATAGGGGGCGATCGCGCCGAATGTAATATGGCGTTACCAATTCCGGAATCCCTAATTTTTTTTACAAAACTGATTTTAGCAAAATAATATTTTCTGTAAATAGAGAGCGACCGCGCGCTATAATTGGGAGCGATCGCGCCTAATGTAATCCGGCATTTGTAATTCCGAATTTCATTTTTTTTAATTGGAAATTCAATTCCGGAAATGCAATTCCGGATTCATTTAATTGAATTTCGGAATTGACATTTCCGAATTCAATGTTTCAGTTTTAAAATATTTCAAGAGTTGTTCTTGTTTTACGGAGAAGAAGAAAGAAAGAAAGAAAGAGAGAGAGAGAGAGAGAGAGAGAGAGAGAGAGAGAGAGAGAGAGAGAGAGAGAGAGAGAGAGAGAGAGAGAGAGAGAGAGAGAAGGAAGAAAGAAAGAGAAAGAGCTAGGAAAATTGAGAAAGAAAGAGAAGGATTGAAGGAAAAATTTTTGAGAGGAAGAAGAAGATAGGAAAATTTTATCAAAATTGAAAGGTTAGTTTTATTTCTTTTTTTATTTGTTTTGAGTTCTTAATTTTAGCCATATAAATTTTTTTAAAAGTTTATTTGTGCATTTTTATATAATTTGTTGTTAAAACTATTACGATTTATGTATCTAATTGTTGATTGTTAATGAATTAAACAATTGTAATTCAATTTTAGCCTAGTTAGAATTTTCTTAAGTTAGGTTTCAAATCAAGTGCTTGTTAAAATTAGTTTGATAAACTTGTTGCAATTTTCTACTTAATTATTAATTTTTAAGTGTTAAATTTAAAATTTGAGCTTAAATATAGCAAAACCTTAAGTCCCATTTAAATTTAATTACTATTGAATTTATGTGTTTCAGATGAATCAACATGAACAACAACCCTTTATTGTTCATGGGTCAATTGATCCATATGTATTGACTTCACAGGAGACACATAGATCTAACTATATTTGGGCTGGACAACAGTTGCCCAATTTAAGACCTATGCGTGGTAGAGAGCTTCCAGCTAGAGTTGATTGGAGGATAGAAACTAAGTTTATAAATGCTGAATTTTACGGAGTGTATTTATTAGGTCATTTACAATATGATTGGCACTTGATAGAGGCTTTGATTGAGAGATGACGTCCAGAGACCCACACTTTTCACTTACCTGTAGGGGAGATGACCATCACTTTAGAGGATATTGGTATGTTGTGTGGTCTTCCTGTAGACGAATTGGCTGTGACTAGTTCAGAAACTAGTAGGAGAAAGGAGGAATGGGCTGATATTGTTGAGGAGTTATTTGGGGTTACAATATCTCCCGCAGACATCAAAAAAGGTGGAATGGTGTCTATGAGATGGGTTCTAGATCACTTCCATCTTTTCGATCAGCTTCCCAATAATGCATCCGAGTATATGATTGAGACATATACTCTAGCCTATATTTTTCTGTTATTGGGGTCATACATTATGTCCGACTCGTCTGATAACCTAGCGAAGTTGATGTACCTCTCACTTCTTAGAGAAATAAATAATATTGGTGAGTACAGTTGGGGTAGTGCAGCGTTGGCCTTCTTGTATATGGAGATGTGTGTAGCATCTAAGCACAATTCGAAAGGGTGTGGTGGCTTCTTGACCATTGTACATGTATGTCAATTATATTTAATTACATTATGCTAGTGGACTTAATCTGTTTTGTACGTAATGATAATTTTTTATAGCTTTGGGCATGGGAGAGGTTGTTGTGTACACAACCTAGGAGACATGGGGGTGACACACTTAATGGAACATTACAATTGGGTTGCAGGTATATTTCAATTACTTCATCTTGTAAATGATCTGTTTTGTATTTTATCACTTTTTTACTCATTGTTTTTTATGTCAATTGTTTCATATGTAGGTGGAAGGGTCTCTTGTTGTATACTTCTGTGATCGCCCATAACCTGTAAGGCTACCGAGACCAATTGTCATATATGAACGAGGATCAGGTTGTGTGGCATCCATACTTAGGTGTGATAGCTCCGAATTAATGTCTTCAGGGGCAAGCTATATGGAGGGCGAGGGTGCCCCTCATCAGCTTTGAGAGGGTTGAATGGCACTTTCCAGATCGCGTAATGCGACAGTTTGGGATGGTTCAAGGTGTGCCTGATGACTGCGAAACTAGTTTGGACCTGCATCAGATTAGTCGGCGAGGTCGGGCAGCCGTTAACTGGATGCAAGAACATGGTCCGCACATAGAAACGTGGAATGAACGAGCGATTAATGTCATTGATTGAGAGTATGGTGAAGTGGATATGAGTTACCGTCATCCCTATATGATATGGTATAGGAGAATTACTCAGTCGTTCATCCAGAATTCGTCTCATGTGGAGGGTCTAGGGTTCAAGCCACGTTCAACTTGTTTTGAGGGTGTGGTAAGTTATATACTACATATAATGCTTTTACAAAAAAAATTACCATTTTTTTTCTGTATTAATTAATTTACTTAATTGTTTAGAACAGATTCAAAGCCTTCAAGGGATGAACATATACAACGAGAATGCCACATCCTTGGAAGAACTGCGCAATTACAACCGTCAATATATCAGAAACACATTGACATCTATTAGGGAGCAGCAACGACTGGAAGCCCAAGTTTCCCCTCCAACGGTTGATCGTGCTGCTGAAGAGGAGCCACAGAGGCAAAATCGGGTTCATAGACGTGGCCGATACGTGCTGGAAGATGAGCCAGAGATGGAGGATCAAGACGATGAGATGCATCAGTTTCACTTCACTCTGACAGGACCGGGTAATTCTTTTACAGAATTGATGAATCAGTTTGATTTCACGCAACCGCCTGAATGTTTCTTCCCTTCTTCTAGCAATTATACTCAGACTCCTGGGCAGGCATTCGGGGTTCTAGGATTTAGACCTTGTTTCCATTTGCCTCAGGTGCAGTTTCCAGAAAATCCATCTGGATCATCCTCATCCTCATCTCAATAATCTAGATCAAGTGGTCACCAATGTACCGAGGAGAGGGAGTAGGATTCGCAATCCTCGTCTAAATTTTACCCCGTCTGATTATCCTTGACGGGTATCATACGTGACCGAGATGTGGTCACTAACCTCATACTTATTCTTTTATTATTGTTAATTTTATTTCATGAAAGCTTGTCATGAATATGTTTTTAAGCATCTAAATTATGTAATGTAGAAAATAAAAGAGAAAATATTGAATTTGGACTGATATATATTATAGACGAGTCCAAACGGTTATAATCGCCGGTTAACAGTTTCTGTTAACTTTTGTACTCTATATGCCCTTTTTTTTTTTTAATAAAGAATACTATTTGAAAACTAACTGGAAATTCTGAAAAACTAAGTGGAAAATGTTAAAAAAAACTGACTGAAATTCTAAAAAACTAACTGAAATTCTGAAAAACTAACTGGAAACGTTAAAAAACTGATGGAAATTCTAAAAAACTAACTGGAATTCTGAAAAACTAACTGAAAACGTTAAAAAACTGACTGGAATTTCAAAAAAGTGAAACAGACAGTCAAAGCAAGGAAAAAGAAGGAAAAACAATATTTGAGAGATCGAGTGATCGCCCCCATAAGATGAGCGGTCGCCCTCTTTTTACAGAGAAAGGGCGCGATCGGTTCCTACATACCGGGCGATCGCTCCCTATGCGAATTTCCCAAGAATCCAGTTTTATCAAAAACCCTCCCCTCTCTCAAACAAACCCTTCTTTTCTCTCTATACCCAGCCGCCCACTACTCTCTCTCTCTCTCTCTAAAATTTTACCCCTCAAATCACAAAATCAACAACTTTCACCCACAAAATCAACCTTCCTACTTCCAAATCTTCATTCAAGGCTAAGGGGTGAGCTTCATACTCCATTGAATCCGGTGAAAGAGATAATTCTGGTACTGCCAATGCCGAATTTATCTTAACTGACAAATCCGGCACTGTCAATGCCGGATTTATCTTAACTGACAAATTCGGCACTGCCAGTGCCGGTTTTATCAAATCTGAATTTCCCCTTTAAAAGAAAGGACCAGTTTCATTATAACCTGCTTCATACAAAACCCACAAATGGATCCTAGACTCCCCCGCAATTCCAATCGCCGTTCTCATTCCTCCGGCCAAACATCTGCCCCTCAACCTTCTCACCTCTCTCAAATAAATCTCTCTCAACCCTCTTCAGAGCGTCTGATTCCTGGTCCTGCTGGTGTCATGCAGGCTGCTATGTGCCAGAGAAACCTCGATCGTCAGAGCGTTTGTTCTCAGGAACCTCTGATTCCGACCCAAGAGTATGTACGGAGAGCGATTGAAGATCCCGGGGAGGATAAAGATTTCCAACGCAGTCCTTGGCTCTCCGCCATTGAACTGCTCAATGCCGATGATATGATTCCTGCTACCCCTTTGAATACTATCAAGGGTGGATGTGTCAATTTTGATAGGATTAATATTGTTGTTGCTGTTGTCAAGACCTGCACACCAAATGAATTTGGTGATCTTATGGTGACTTTGAAGGTTAGCATATGAGTTTTCTATGTTTTCTAGCATGATTAGTATGTGTCTTATCTTACTAATTAAGGTAAAATTGATAGGATCCTACGGGAACAATAGGTGCTTCAATTCATCATAAGGTGCTTTCTGAGAGTGAGTTCGCAAATGACTTATCTGTTGGTTATGTTATGATACTTCATCAGGTATGATGTATTAAATCATATCTGTTAGTACACTTAAGAATTTTGTACCATCTAATCATGTTGTTTTGTAATTTTTAGGTTGTTGTTTTCTCCCCCTCACGTAAAGTATATTATCTTAACATCACACTCCCCAATGTCTTCAAGGTAAAATTGTTAGGATCCTACTCTGAGTGAGTGATTGTTCAACAAATGACGTTAGTTTATTTGCGTTGCAGGTATTCCATAAGGATTTCATCCCATCTGATTTTCCATGAAGGGGTTTTTCATGTCACCTGGAAGTTGTTACTAAATATTTTGTTTGATTAATGTAATAGTTGTTGAACTTGTATTTTATATCCCATGTGATCGGGATGTGATCACTAATTTGAACTATTTATTTTATTGTTATTTCAGTTTTTTATAAATTATTTGCTACAATATGATGTATTTATAATGCAATGAAGGAACAATATTTTAACCCAAAACAATTTATCTCATCCAAACTTTCACTTAGTCAACAACGTACCACTTAGTCAACAACGAACAACGGACGCCTTCTTTTTCTCTGGGGTGCGGTCGCCCCTCTTTAGGGTGCGATCGCCCCTCTTGAGGGTGCGATCGCCCCTATTTAGGGAGCGGTCGCCCCTTTTTTCCAGTAACTTCGCGTGATCGCGCTCCTGAAACCGCGTGGTCGCCCCATTTGTATGAACTACTGACATTGTCAAATAATCAACTCCTTCAATTCTACTAAAATACCAAAACAACACTCGTTTTGGCCCATTTGGTCATTTCAAGTTCCACAACTATAACTATATTTGATGGCATACTCCACCAAGAGTTGAATATATTACAAGTTCGAATAAAACAGCAATACTTAAAAGTTCAAAGTACTTAATTTAAGAACTAAAAATACAAACAATAATTAACTCTTACTACCTAAGAGTTGGACATCTCCTTCGCGTGTGACCTTCTTCCTTGCAAATCCCACAACGATTCTTGTTTTTTTTTGCAACTTGCCAATCCATAGAGTTTCTCAGTCGCCTTGACTTGGGTCTCCCTTGCTTCTGGTCACGTCGATGGTCCGAATTAGGGTAAAAATGTGGGACAATATGATCTACATTTCAATAGGCCTCGTCGTAGATTGGATGAAAAGAGCAACTCTACGTCTTGTAGTACGAGCCAAGGTAGTAAAAAGGATGAATATAACTCATACCATCGACATTTTGCATTTTGAAACACGCAACAACATGCGAACAAGGGTAATGATATTGCATCCATTTGCCACAAGTGCATGTTCGATCACCCAATCTCACAACTTGAATGTGTCCACCTTTGTCACCACATACCCTGGTCGTCACACTATAAACACCCACAGACGTAGTATTAAACCTTGTGACGTGATGATACCCAGCCTTAGTCAAGTTGTATCGGTATCTTCGATCGATTCTCTCACTGAATTGTAGTGTGGCATTTGGTGGTGGGATGCCATTAGGATCTCCCCCTAAAGCCCTAATTGCTTTAGTGAGTCTATCTTGAAAGTATGCCACACACCTATAGAATGAGGTCTCAACAACTGCTGAAATAGGCATCCCCCGGGCTCCTTTCATAATGCCATTAAAAACTTCAGACAAATTAGTAGTCTTAATGCCGTACCTATATCCACCATCGTGAGCCATTGTCCACTTTCTAGCATCCAAGTGCTCATACCGTTTAGATGTCTCAGGGTTGATGATATGAATTTGCCTCAGTTAGCATTTAAGCTTTCTATCTTGGGTGGTGCTAACAGCACGCCAAAAAAGATCTTTCAATCCAACGCCCTTGTGAGCTTTAAGAAAATTAGCTCGCAAGTGCAACATGCACCATCTGTGGACAACATTTCGTGGCCAGTTGACATTGTCTCCAACCGTGGAAAGGATGTCATTATGTCAATCAGATATCAAGCAAACTTCACGACCCTTAACAATATGTTTGCAAAGAAGATGCAGAAACCAGCACCAGTTTCGGTAGTCCTCGTTTTCAACAATAGCGAATGCTTCCACACAAGTGCCAAATGCCCAGAACACACGATCAAACATACCTAAAGCACCGGGAGGAGGAGGATCAGAATGCTCCACAATGGTTCCAGGGTTCCACTTTTGGATGGCTGCTAACAAACGTGGCAATCTTATGTAAGATTCTTCCCAGTCTCCATATGCCTCTGCAATAACTTTTTGTTTGCCACACCATGCCTTTCTATATGAAACATCCTTCCCAAGGGCTTTTTTTATTGTCACCTTCACTAGTGCAATCTTCAACTCGGGATCAGCCTTAACCAGTTCCAAAACTTCTTACCCTATGAACTTAGCATCTAGATTTTGATGATCTTGGCTAATTTCTGTTCCCAAGCAAGAATGAGGACCCTTATATTTGGTAAATTCCCAATACCCGGCATTCTTCAAACTCATATTCACATAAAAATTGCATGGAAAATCTTTCACCAAACACTCAATAGTCCACTTTCGGGTTGTGCTTCGTTTTACCTTGAAGCGCAGGTTTTTCTTAATATGAAACAACTTCATTTTATACTGCACCTCTGTCTTCTTTGAAAAGCGAATATGTGACGACCCCAACCCTAGGCACTTATTTAAATATTAAATTATATGCTTTTAAAATTTATGTTATCTTTATGTGTTCAATTATGTCTCTAAATTCTTAAATTAAGATAAATTGGGTGAAAAGTAAATTGAGGAACTTATGAGAATTTATTGGACATTAAATAAAGAAACTAGGGGAAATAATAAAAATGGGAAAATACTAAATAATATGGGGAGGTTAAATGAGTAGGATGAATTAATGGGATAAGGTTTATTTTAAATTATTTTGGGTAGGTTGAAGCCTTGGATTAATTCCCCATGGGGGGCCAAATTACTCCCTTTCCCCTCCTTGTGCCAAGTGTCTCCTTCTCCCTCAACTCTCTTACTACCCCTCCCTTCTCCCTCCTTCTCCTTCATTCTCTACATTCTTCATCCTAGAGCAAGAAAGAAAACCTCCATTGAAGCCTCCTTGCCAAGCTTTGAAGTCAAGACTTTCTTCATCCAAAAATCAAGTCCAAGAGCACCTTTGAAGTTGAATCTCCTAGAGGAACCCATCTAGACCAATCTTTCCTTCTAAAATCCAAGTAAGTTGTTATGACTTCTCTTCTCATGAATGCTCATGAATATTTCTTGTGGTTCTTGTTCTTATGTTGGTGATTTCTTGCTTAGGAAAACTCTTGTAGATTTAGAAAATGTTATGGTTCATGGAAGTTGAATTGATCTAGGGTTAAGAGATGGTTTCATGGAGTTAAATGAGTAGAGTAAAGTTACTAAGGTTGGAAATGTCTTTTAGGTTCATAACTTAGAATGCATTTGGTTGGAAATTTGGGATTTTGAGAAGTTATTGTTGATGGCTGCTGTTTTGCCATTTCTGGGCCGAGGGCACGAGTCGTGACCTCAAGCACGAGTCGTGCCATGTGAGGGTCACGAGTCGTGCCTTGGATAAAGGGAATTCGTGACCTTTAGGGGGGACGCCAGGTTCAGAGGGGGGTCACTTGGGCACGAGTCGTGCCCTGGGGGACGAGTCGTGCCCTGGCCTGGTTTTTCACCTCAACTTTAGGGCTATTCAAACCTAATCAAACTCGAACCAAAATGAAATATCTTTAACCTAGATTAAAGTAGAATACTTTGGCTTCACAATGACGTTCTAAGTGATCAAAATGGAGTAGTGGAAGTACTATAAATGTTGCTTGGAAAACGTTAGATAACCTAGTTTGGTAACTAGACAACTATGATCCCAACTTGGTAGATTCCCCTTAGACCCTTCAAGAGGCTATGTAGTATTGTATAATGACTTTGTAGGATGGATTTATGCTACTTCCTTGCCTTACATTGAGTTCATATACATTGTTTCTATTGCATAGTGTATTGAATAAATGTTGCACTATGATATTGGTTGGACATGAGTATAGTTTACCATGTTGATATGTTGTTATCCCTTTTTGTGGATTTTATTCAAGTATCTATTATGTGCTTGATTATGTGTGAGTCAGCTGACGTTGGGGGTATAACAGAATACGATCAATTATGGAAGTGTGACCTAATGTGATCGGATTATGTTATATCTGTGACCGTCCCCTCCTGTGGCCACAGGTTGGGGTTATAGCGTCTGTATTGAGCCAAAAGCCTTACAGAGTTGCTACTGTCTTATTTGGTTCCCTGAAAAACGGGTCTTATAAGACGTGAGTATTGCTTAAGCGGCTTCGTAATGGTGGAGTATTATCATACCCAATGTTGTACGACTACTGTTCAGACGGGAAAAGGTAAACCAAGGTAATGGAATGTGTTTATAGCTTTCCCAATGTGTTATGTGCGACTTGTTATATGTTGCATTTATTTGGCATATTGTTGCATCCATAATAGCTTGCTTTGAGATTTATTCTCACCCCTCTCCCTTTCTTGTTTTAGATCCCGAGACAGGAGGACCGCCCAAGTAATGACGGAAAGGAGTTTGGCCGTGAGCATTTTGGGATATTGTCGGGGTACGTTAGGTTGGCGTAGAAATTATTTTGTCATAATTCCTTTTGGGAGTTTGTAATTATAAACTTTATTTTCTACGTTAAAAACCAATATCTTTTGTAACTAAACAGTTGATTGTTTTCAAAGTTAGTTATCTCCTCCTCCGATGTGGAGTTGAGTGGAGTTCTTTTGAAATGTTATATTATTAATGCTTATGTTTGAAAGTCAAAGTAAAGTTTTAAAAGTTTAGTGTTTTTGGGTTAATTTGGGGACGCACCAACTCGGGACACGTGTAGGTTCCGGTCGGGGTCCTCACGGTTGGTATCGAGCTCGGTTAGAATTCTTGGGTAGAGTCTAGGCGAGTGAGAGTGTGTGTAACCGACGTCGAGTGTTTAATGCGGGAGTTTGTTGTAATGGCGGGAAATGAAGGTGATCCGAATGCAGGTTTGGGTGGTGTTGGTAATACGAACGCCGAGATGATGGATATGTTCCGAGGGTTTCTTCGGCATATGGCAACGCAATCGAATTTGAATCGAATCAAGGCGAGGCAAAGGGCAACATGGGTTGGAGAAGTTCGTGAAGATGTCTCCTCCTAGCTTCAACGGAGATCCGGATCCGGTGAAGGCCGAGAGGTGGCTTCGAGGCTATGAACAAGATTTTCGCGGCTATGGAGAGTACGGATGCGGAGAAAGTGAGATGCGCCGTTTTCAAATTGGAAGGACCAGCCGGAGCATTGGTGGCAAGTGGTAAAGGATGGTTGGGACCGAGATTTGACACCGCAGACGTGGGAGAACTTCACGCTCAAGTTCCGAGATCACTTTGTGCCGATGGTTACTAGGGACAAGAAAGAAGGCGAGTTCTGAAGGCCGGAGCAAGGGACCATGACGATAGCGCGGTATTCGGCAAAGTTCACAGTAGTTGGCCCGATATTGTCCCCATTTGGTGCCGGATGAGGAGAGGCGAGTTTACCGGTTTGTGAAAGGTTTAAGAGTTGAGTTTCGGAAGCGGTTGTTGACGCATAACTTCGCCAATTTCCAAGCGGCGGTGAATATGGCGTGCGGATTGAGAACGACATAGAGGAGCATCGTGGTAAGAATGAAGGAGGAAACAGAACAGATTTCGTGGTCAAGGATCGGGACGAGAATAGAGTGCGGCCGAGGACTTTCACCCGGGAGCGAATCGAGGAGGTCATGTGGCGGCTCCAGGCAAATCGTGCGACTTCCGGTCGCTTTGGGACAACATGTGGGTTTTGCAAGAGGATAGGGCATTCCGAAGACAAATGTTGGAGCAAACAAGGCAAGTGTTTGGAGTGTGGATCGCCGGGCCATTTCAGAGGAATTGTCCCAAGTTACGTAATAAGCAAGCGACGGGTACCGGATTCGGGGGTCAAGGTAGTGGTGTGAAGAGAGATGTTGATGGGAAACCTAAGGATAAAGTCCAAGGTCGTGTGTTTGCTTTGGGTCGAGGAGAGGTCGATCCTAATGCCGTCATTAGAGGTATAGTTCCCTGTCTCAGAGTTAATGCCCGCATTCTTATAGATCCCGGGTCTTCCCATTCATTTGTGGCGTCTCATTTTGCATTCTCATTGCATATCTTGCCTGAATCTATGCCTTATGTGTTAGAGGTCTCTACTCCTATGGGAGAGAGCCTTGAATCTTCTTTGATATATCGTGGATGTGATGTGACTATATGTGGGCATGTATTGCCTGGTGGATTTGGTCGAGTTACCAATCCGTGATTTTGATGTGATCCTTGGTATGGATTGGTTGAGTCGGTGCCATGCTTTGGTAGGCTGTCGTAGGAAGCGAGTCTCATTTGCTATGCCACGATGTGCCTACATTTATATTTGATGCCGATAAATCTATGTTCGGGTTACATGTTATTTCGCCTTAAAAGCTAGAAAGATGCTATCTAAGGGTGTACGGGTTACTTAGCTTATGTGGTAGATTCCAATAAGAAGTCTCCCGAGTTAGCTCATGTTCCGGTTGTGAATGAATTTAGTGATGTGTTCTCTAGTGAGTACTCTATGCCTCCGGACCGTGAGATAGAGTTTTGTATTGACTTAGTGCCCGGTACCGCCCCTATCTCTAAAGCACCCTATGAATGGCTCCACGAGTTAAAAGAGTTCAAGGTCCAATTGCAAGAATTGTTAGACCGAGGTTTTATTCGTCCTAGTGTGTCTCCGCGGGGAGCACCGGTCTTGTTTGTTAGGAAGAAGGATGGTACCTTACGATTGTGTATTGACTATCGTTTGTTGAACCAAGCCACCATTAAGAATAAGTATCCTCTCCCGCATATAGATGATTTGTTTGACCAACTCCAAGGTTCCGTTATCTACTCAAAGCTTGATTTGAGAAGCGGATACCATCGATTGAAGATTAGGCCGATGATGTTGCTAAGACGGCTTTCCGTACTAGATATGGTCATTATGAGTTTGTGGTGATGCCGTTTGGGTTGACTAATGCTCCAAACTCGTGTTTATGGATATGATGAACCGTGTCTTCAAGCCTTATCTCGATAGTTTTGTGGTGGTCTTTATTGATGATATTCTTGTGTATTCTAAGTCCCGGGAAGAGCATGAGAATCATTTGAGGATCGTCTTGTCCGTTCTTCGTGAGAAGCAGTTGTATGCTAAGTTCAGTAAGTGCGAGTTTTGGCTTGAGCAGATTTCTTTCTTGGGGCATGTTGTGTCGAGTTCGGGGATTTCCGTGGATCCTGCAAAGATTGAAGCCGTGGTTAATTGGAAGCAACCTTCGACCGTGACCGAAGTCCGTAGTTTTCTTGGTTTGGCGGGGTACTATCGGAGGTTCATTGAGGGGTTTTCTCGGATTGCTACTCCGTTGACTAGGTTGACTCGGAAAGATGTATTGTTTGTGTGGGATTCCAAGTGTGAAGCAAGTTTTGATGAATTGAAGAAGAGATTGACAACGGCTCCTATTCTTACCCTTCCGGATGGTTGTGAGAATTTTGTGATCTATAGTGATGCCTCGAAGGCGGGTCTGGGATGTGTGTTGATGCAAAATGGAAAGGTTATTGCGTATGCCTCTAGGAAGTTATCACCGGCGGAACAGAATTATCCTACTCATGATATGGAATTGGCGGCGATTGTATTTGCGTTGCATAAGTGGAAGCATTATCTTTACGGAGCGAAATTCGAGATTTTCACCGATCATAAGAGTTTGAAGTACCTATTTACCCAAAAGGAGTTGAACAACCGACAAAGGAGATGGCTTGAGTTTTTGAAAGATTTCGATTGTATAATTTCTTATCATCTGGGGAAGGCCAATGTGGTGGCCGATGCGATTAGCCGAAAGGCGTATTTGACAGCTTTGGGTTCCCGAGAATTGAAGAGTGAAGTAATTATTGCGAATGTTAGAGCCGTTCCGACATTGTATGGTGATTTGAAGGAAGCTCAACAAGAAGATCCGGAATTGAAGAAAATTTGTGATCAAGTGCAAGATGGGAAAGCCGGGGATTTTGCTTTGAATCGAGATGGGATTTTAACTTTCCAAGGGAGAATTTGCGTTCCGTCATCGCCGGAAATCAAGAAGCGTGTTTTAGAGGATGGCCATAAGTCCAAGTTTGCGATTCATCCGGGGAGTACCAAAATGTATCAAGACTTGAAGCGTGGATATTGGTGGAATGGAATGAAAAGAGAAATAGCGGATTATGTATCTAAGTGTTTGACGTGTCAACAGATTAAGGCAGAACATCAAAGACCGGCGGGACTACTTCAACCATTGGATATTCCGGAATGGAAATGGGAAGGGATCTCGATGGATTTTGTTTCGGGTTTGCCTCTCACCGCAAAGAAGATGGATGCTATATGGGTTATTGTGGATCGGTTGACGAAGTCGGCTCATTTTCTTCCGGTATCAACCAAGTTTTCGTTAGAGAAGTTAGCTCAGTTGTACTTAAAGGAGATTGTAAGACTTCATGGAGTTCCGGTTAGTATTGTTTCCGATAGAGATCCGAGGTTTACATCTAGATTTTGGAGAGCATTGCATGAAGCATTGGGTTCTAAGTTGTGTTTTAGTACCGCGTTTCATCCTCAAACCGACGGTCAGTCCGAGAGAACTATTCAGATACTTGAGGATATGTTACGAGCTTGTGTGATGGATTTCCAATTATCTTGGGAGGATCATCTACCGTTAGTCGAGTTTGCTTACAACAACAGTTATCAGTCCAGTATTGAGATGGCTCCGTACGAAGCTTTGTATGGTAGGAAGTGTCGATCTCCGATGTGTTGGGACGAGGTTGGTGAAGCGAGACTTTGGGGCCCGGATTTGGTTCGAGATTCTACGGAGAAGATCAAGGTGATTCGGGATAGATTGAAGACGGCTCAGAGTAGACAGAAAAGCTACGCCGACAATAGAAGACGGGATTTATCATTTCGGGTTGGTGACTTTGTGTTCTTGAAGGTCTCTCCGAGGACGGGGATTAAAAGGTTTGGGAATAAGGGTAAGTTGGCTCCGAGGTTTGTAGGACCGTTTGAGATTCTAGAGAAGATAGGGGAATTGGCTTACCGGTTAGCGTTGCCTCCGTCTTTCTCTTTGCTTCATGATGTGTTCCACGTTTCTATGCTTAGGAAGTATTGTCATGACCCCTCCCATGTTTTGAGCTCTCCTCCCGATGATGTCCAAGCGGACATGTCGTATGTTGAAGAGCCATTAAGAGTATTAGAATTCCAAGTTAAGGAGTTGAGAACCAAGAGCATCCCGATAGTAAAAGTCCTTTGGAAGAATCACACCGTAGAGGAAGCAACGTGGGAGCTAGAGTCGGAGATGAGAGCGAAATACCCGTGGTTGTTTGAAAATCCAAGTAAGTTTCCTTTTTAAAATTCGGGTCGAATTTTCTTTAAGGGGGAGTGAGTGTGACGACCCCAACCCTAGGCACTTATTTAAATATTAAATTATATGCTTTTAAAATTTATGTTATCTTTATGTGTTCAATTATGTCTCTAAATTCTTAAATTAAGATAAATTGGGTGAAAAGTAAATTGAGGAACTTATGAGAATTTATTGGACATTAAATAAAGAAACTAGGGGAAATAATAAAAATGGGAAAATACTAAATAATATGGGGAGGTTAAATGAGTAGGATGAATTAATGGGATAAGGTTTATTTTAAATTATTTTGGGTAGGTTGAAGCCTTGGATTAATTCCCCATGGGGGGCCAAATTACTCCCTTTCCCCTCCTTGTGCCAAGTGTCTCCTTCTCCCTCAACTCTCTTACTACCCCTCCCTTCTCCCTCCTTCTCCTTCATTCTCTACATTCTTCATCCTAGAGCAAGAAAGAAAACCTCCATTGAAGCCTCCTTGCCAAGCTTTGAAGTCAAGACTTTCTTCATCCAAAAATCAAGTCCAAGAGCACCTTTGAAGTTGAATCTCCTAGAGGAACCCATCTAGACCAATCTTTCCTTCTAAAATCCAAGTAAGTTGTTATGACTTCTCTTCTCATGAATGCTCATGAATATTTCTTGTGGTTCTTGTTCTTATGTTGGTGATTTCTTGCTTGGGAAAACTCTTGTAGATTTAGAAAATGTTATGGTTCATGGAAGTTGAATTGATCTAGGGTTAAGAGATGGTTTCATGGAGTTAAATGAGTAGAGTAAAGTTACTAAGGTTGGAAATGTCTTTTAGGTTCATAACTTAGAATGCATTTGGTTGGAAATTTGGGATTTTGAGAAGTTATTGTTGATGGCTGCTGTTTTGCCATTTCTGGGCCGAGGGCACGAGTCGTGACCTCAAGCACGAGTCGTGCCATGTGAGGGTCACGAGTCGTGCCTTGGATAAAGGGAAGTCGTGACCTTTAGGGGGACGCCAGGTTCAGAGGGGGGTCACTTGGGCACGAGTCGTGCCCTGGGGGACGAGTCGTGCCCTGGCCTGGTTTTTCACCCCAACTTTAGGGCTATTCAAACCTAATCAAACTCGAACCAAAATGAAATATCTTTAACCTAGATTAAAGTAGAATACTTTGGCTTCACAATGACGTTCTAAGTGATCAAAATGGAGTAGTGGAAGTACTATAAATGTTGCTTGGAAAACGTTAGATAACCTAGTTTGGTAACTAGACAACTATGATCCCAACTTGGTAGATTCCCCTTAGACCCTTCAAGAGGCTATGTAGTATTGTATAATGACTTTGTAGGATGGATTTATGCTACTTCCTTGCCTTACATTGAGTTCATATACATTGTTTCTATTGCATAGTGTATTGAATAAATGTTGCACTATGATATTGGTTGGACATGAGTATAGTTTACCATGTTGATATGTTGTTATCCCTTTTTGTGGATTTTATTCAAGTATCTATTATGTGCTTGATTATGTGTGAGTCAGCTGACGTTGGGGTATAATGAATCACGATCAATTATGGAAGTGTGACCTAATGTGATCGGATTATGTTATATTCGTGACCGTCCCCTCCCGTGGCCACAAAGTTGGGGTTATAGCGTCTCGTATTGAGCCAAAAGCCTTACGAGTTGCTACTGCCTTATTTGGTTCCCGAAAACGGGTCTTATAAGACGTGAGTATTGCTTAAGCAGCTCACTGTAATTGGAGTATTATCATACCCAATGTTGTACGACTACTGTTCAGACGGGAAAAGGTAAACCAAGGTAATGGAATGTGTTTATAGCTTTCCCAATGTGTTATGTGCGACTTGTTATATGTTGCATTTATTTGGCATATTGCTGCATCCATAATAGCTTGCCGAGATTTATTCTCACCCCTCTCCCTTTCTTGTTTTAGATCCCGAGACAGAGGACCGCCCAAGTAAGGACGGAAAGGAGTTTGGCTGTGAGCATTTTGGGATATTGTCGGGGTACGTTAGGTTGGCGTAGAAATTATTTTGTCATAATTCCTTTTGGGAGTTTGTAATTATAAACTTTATTTTCTACGTTAAAAACCAATATCTTTTGTAACTAAACAGTTGATTGTTTTCAAAGTTAGTTATCTCCTCCTCCGATGTGGAGTTGAGTGGAGTTCTTTTGAAATGTTATATTATTAATGCTTATGTTTGAAAGTCAAAGTAAAGTTTTAAAAGTTTAGTGTTTTTGGGTTAATTTGGGGACGCACCAACTCGGGACACGTGTAGGTTCCGGGTCGGGGTCCTCACAGAATACCTTTAGCAATTTCATCATGTTCTACATTCCATTCAGCAAAATTATATTGGTTATCATCATATATCTCTGATCCTTCTCCAATATCACGATAAAATTGATACCCGGCTCTCTCACGCACATGATGTTGTAGTTCTTCGTAAGCAACCAAATGTAACCTAAATCTTCCCTCACCCCAGCATCACCCTCATTCTCGATATCATCAGTAGGACTACTGCAATCATCATATCCATCGTCACGATCTTCATTTAGAAGTAACCCAATATTTTCTTCATAATCTGAATCATTATCATCATCATTATACAATTCCTCATCCTCACCCCCTCCCTCTTCCTCCTCCTCTTCATCTTCCTCTTCCTCTTCCTCTTCTTCTTCCTCTCCCTCGCCCTCTTCCTCTTCCACATATGTTTGTGTACTTGTTCCAGCATCCCTCTGACTATAGCAGCTTAAAGAACCCATCTGGAAGGTATCCATGTCATTAACATACTCATTTTGTAATGGCTCCTCATGGGTTTCAAACTCCTCAACATTCACATTATCAACTAAATTCATCTTCACATACAATTGTAAGCTACTCAACCCACCAAACTGAGCAGAAACATCAAACATGACTTCCATACCCATATCATTGTCGATTACGACAAGATGGGGATATCTACATGTAACTTGCAACTGAACAATAGCTCGATCGACTCCAATTTTTTTAGCTAACTTTTTAATCAACTTCTTGTAACTCCACCGAGTTTTAGCTCTAAGTGCACATTTTGGTCCCCTTTCAAAATGTTCACCTTCAAACGGGTGTTCATCATCTCCTCCCCAATAACACATGAAAACAAGTGGAACTCCAGCCATATTTATTCCTAAAAATTGAAAAAAAGAATAATTATCGAAAATCTAATTTAACAATATCAATACATTTACAAAAAAATCAAATAAACACTAATTTTTAATTTCAAACAAAAATTAAGAGGGATTAAAATGTACTTTCTTTTTTTTGTTCTTCTTATGCTCACTTCTTTGAATTTTTCAGTTTTTTTTTTGATAAAAATCCACCTCCCTTCTCTTCTTCTTGAACTTCTTAATCAACTTCTTGAATTTTCATATTTTTTTTTGAAAAAAATCCACCTCCTCTCCTCTTCTTCTTCTTCCTTATTTTTTTCTTCTTCTTCTTCTTCCTTATTTTTTTCTTCTTCTTCTTCTTCTTCTTCTTCTTCTTCTTCTTCACTGATTTTTTTCTGCGTAGGTTGTTTACACAGTTGTTGTGGGAGAAGAAGTAAAAGGTGCTTTGTAAAGCAAATCCGAAATTAGCATTTTCGGAATTAAATTTTTCAAAAAAAATTATTTTCTTAATTCAGTTAAAAAAAATGAAATCCGAAATTACAAATACCGGATTACATTAGGCGCGATCGCTCCCAACTATAGCGCGCGATCGCTCTCTATTTACAGAAAATATTATTTTGCTAAAATCAGTTTGTAAAAAAAAAATAGGGATTCCGGAATTGGTAACGCCGGATTACATTCGGCGCGATCGGCCCTATATACCGCGCGATCGCTCATTTTTTTACAGAAAATATTATTTTGTTAATTTCAGTTTTGAAAAAAAAAAATTGGATTTCGGAATTGGTAATGCCAGATTACCTTATTCCGGAATTACCAATTTCGAAATTAAGGGTGAAAGTGCTATTTTGATACTTAAATTTTTAACAATGTTATTTTGGTATATAAATTTTTAAAAAGCAATATTTTAGAAAAAAAATCCCCATAGAATCATTTCCCAACCAATTTTTTTAGGGTTAATTACAAATTAGGGCCTGACTTTTCATATGAAGTCCCCAAGAAGGGCCTGACTTTTTTTTTTAGCGATTTAGGGCCTGACTTTACATTTTTTGATCAAATCAGGGCTTTTTGACGGATTTTGTTAGAAAAGTTAGTTAAGTGACGAATTTTGGACTAAATTGAAATGCAAATTAGTTATTAAGGACTGTAATGTAAATTTTTTAAAATTGATGACCGTTACAAAATATTTTTAAAAAATAATATTTTTTGAAAATATAATATATTGTGAAAAGCTGTAATTTTTTTTATAATTTTTAAAATATGTTCAAATAAATGTTATAAATATAAAAAAAATTGTATTTATAAAGAAAATAGTATTTTCTTTAAAAAAATTAATTAATTATTCACGTAAATCTTGTAATATTTTTTTTATGTTAAAAAATAATTAATGTTCGTATATTGGTATTAAAATACCTTTAATGTTTTAAACAAAAGAAGTAAGTTGATAATAGAGTTAGGTCAAGTTGACCTAACTAATGTTTAATTATACAAATGATTAATGTTCGTAATTTGTCACTTAACTAATGTTTTAAAAAATAAGAAAACCTCCCTAGGGGGATTTTGACATAAGAAAATTTTAATGTTCGCATATTGGAAAATAATATTTTTAAAAAATAATTTTAAAAATAAGAAAACCTTTAATGTTTTAAAATTTTAAAATTAATTTATTTAAAAAAAATATTTTATTTTTTTTTTCAAAAAAATAAAATTGTCTTTAAAAATACATAAATCATAAACAATTTATTTTTAAAAATTAGTAAAAAACGGTATTTTACAATTTTTTAAATAAAATTTTCCCTCCACCTCCCAGTACTCATAAACACCACCGCATCCAACCCACCACTCCTCTCCACCACCGCCTCCGCGCACCACGGCCCCAAAATTTTTACAATTAGTAAAAAACGGTATTTTACAATTTTTTTAAATAAAATTTTCACAATTAATTAATTTGTTTACTCTAAATTGGAGAGAAGATTTGGTTTTGGGGGTGGATTGAACGGAGACGGTGGGACACCATAGTGGGGCCTAGTTTTTGAGGTGGACAAGGTATTTATTTTTTTTTAAAAAAATATTACAAGATTTACGTTAATAATTAATTAATTTTTTTTTAAAAAAATACTATTTTCTTTAAAAATACAATTTTTTTTATATTTATAACATTTATTTTAACATATTTTAAAAATTATAAAAAAAATTACAGCTTTTTACAATATATTATATTTTCAAAAAATATTATTTTTAAAAAATATTTTGTAACGGTCATCAATTTTTAAAAATTTACATTACAGTCCTTAATAACTAATTTGCATTTCAATTTAGTCCAAAATTCGTCACTTAACTAACTTTTCTAACAAAATCCGTAAAAAAGCCCTGATTTGATCAAAAAATGTAAAGTCGGGCCCTAAATCGCTAAAAAAAAAAAGTCAGGCCCCTCTTGGGGACTTCATATGAAAAGTCAGGCCCTAATTTGTAATTAACCCATTTTTTTACCCGGTCATCAAGCCCGAAATAAAAGTCGTCACTGTGAGCTGTCTTTGTTGCCACATCAGCCACGCCCGAATGTATTTGGCATCACTGACGATGCTCTTAGGCATAAATCTGCCCCCTGCTGGCTGCTTCAAGATGCAGCTCATGCAACAAGAAGTGAATTTTAAAATTAAATTTGAACATTTATGAATTTAGAGGCGGGGAGAGTAATAAAAGCGCTTGCATATATATTTCTTTAAAAACTGAGGCAATTACTTCAACTGGTGAAACTGATATATAAAAAATAAAAAGGAAAAACCCTCGCAAAGAAAGGAAAAAAAAAAAAAAACAATGCTACTTGTGACATTTTTATAAGTGCAACATTAACTACTTAAATAAAAATTAACCGACTAGTGTTTATGGATAAATTTGGTTATCCCATCAATCAATTTCCCAGTTTGTTCACCGGTTTGTGGATCCATGTCAACTGCAACCTTATTAAGGTAAAAGCTATGTCCAACTCCATCACTAATCAGCAACTCAACTTCCTTCTTCCCTTTCTTCAACCCTTCATAGTATTCCATTTCTGTATCCTTGATCAAATCCTTCTCCGCCACGCAAAGCAACACCGCCGGCAAGTTGAAGTCATCCATTGCAGCCCCCATCGGACAAGTTATCGGGTGGTCTTTATTACTCCCCTCCGGCAATGCCATGCTCAGAAACTTGTCCAACATGTCTAGTGTTAGCATCGGTGACTGAGGTTGCTCCAGTTCTGATTTGCTACGAACCGACCGGACAAAGCCAGGGTGGATCGGGATTGCGCCGGATAATTTTAATGGGGTGATGTCATTGGTCCCGGCACGTACTGCTACGTGGTGGACTATGTTCCCACCGGAACTGTCCCCGATTAGGAAGACGCGAGTGAAGTCTGCATGGGCGTTGAGCCAAGGCTCGTGGGATTGGCTTTGAGCTAGGGACCGGAGCCAGAGGAGGGCGGCGTAGCCGTCGTCGATGGTGGCCGGGAGGCGGTGCTCCGGAGCAGGGCGGAGGTATACAGACACAACAATGGCTTGAGCCGTGCGAGCTAGGTTGGTGTAAAAGTTGTAGTACATGTACCAGTCGGCTTGGCTAATGCAAAAGCCGCCACCGTGAAAATGGAGGATGACGGGTAACTTATTAACACTTGTTTCCGGAAGGTAGATACGAACCCGTGAATCCGTGTCAGGATCGATGGTGACATCACGAGTTGCCACCTGGTCGATGAAATCTTCATGGCTGGGAACTGGCTCAGCCATGAACTTGTACTGGGGTGGACCTGTCCAGGTCCGGTCGACTGAGCCGTCGTCGTAAACCGTTAGCCAGCCGGACACTTGATGGACAATTTTTTTCTCGGCCACGACCACCATTGTGTATGTGTTTTTTGTTGTTGTAGTGTGTGTTTGTGGATGGGATATGTAGATTAGAGTGTGGGTATTTATAGTACGTGTGTGGAATTTGGAAGTGGGAAATAGTGTAGAAAAACAAGTGAAATTTCTTGGTAAGTTAGTTTACTTGACTGAAAAATAGGGTCGCTAGGACTTAGGTAGAAGGAAATTGTGTCGGTCTTTACCAACAGCCATCTTGGAAAAGTTGATGAGATGAGGACCAAATTGTGGATGAAAAATGTCTATGGGGGCAAAAGTTCTTCTTGTTTATTCTTCTCTCAAAAGGAGGTAATATATAGTACAAAAATTTTAGGAAAAGGAAAAATAAGAGGAAACATAATCATATTCCAAAACAACCACTCTAGTCTAAACAGACGTGAGAAACAAATAGGAAACTATCGTCACACCCTCCCTCAATTTGAACGCAATTTGACTCATTGGGAGCGGACGCTCCCCCCATTGGGAGTGGACACTCCTAAATGTCAGTAACTGTCGTCACACCCTCCCTCAAGTTGAAGCGCGAGGGTTAAGGAGCCCCAACTTCCTAAGTAGAAGATCGAACTGTTGTTTTCCGAGAGCTTTAGTCAAGATATCAGCCAACTGTGTCTTGGTAGGAATGTAAGAAGGAGAGATAAGACCATCAGAGATAGCGTCACGAACGAAATGGCAATCCACTTCAATGTGCTTCGTCCGCTCATGATAAACAGGGTTCTTGATAATGTGGAGAGCCGATTGACTGTCACAAAAGATAGGAATAGCTTTGGGATGATGAACACCCAAGCTCAACAACAAACCCTTTAACCATTTTAATTCACAAGTAAGGGCTGCCATGGATCGGTACTCAGCCTCAGCAGAAGATCGAGACACAGTTGGTTGTTTCTTAGTTTTCCAAGAGATGGGGAAATGTCCGAGAAAGACAAGCCACCTAGTTAAGGAATGACGAGTGATAAGACATGCAGCCCAGTCCGAATCATACCATCCTTGAAGTGTGAGCTCGCTGTCAGCGCGAAGAAGAATACCTTGACCGGGAGTGCCTTTGAGATACCGAATAACCCGCAACGCAGCTTCCCAATGTTCTGAACGAGGTTCTTTCATGAATTGAGACAGAATGTGGACAGAGTAAGCTAGGTCCGGCCGAGTGACAGCCAAGTAGATGAGGCGACCCACGAGGCGTCGATAACGTTCTGGATCATCCAAGAGAGCACCAGTAGCCACACCAAGCTTATGATTTGGTTCAATAGGAAAGCCAGAGGGCTTTGCACCTAGCAAGCCTTCCTCAGAGATAATACCCAATGTGTACTTTTGTTGGCACAAGAACAAACCAGAAGGGTTGCGGGCAACTTCAATGCCAAGAAAGTATTTGAGAGAGCCGAGATCTTTCATTTTGAAGAACTCATATAAGTACTATTTGAAGGTCTGTAACGCAGCGGAATCGTTCCCGACAATAATAAGATCGTCAACATACACAAGCACATTCATCTGAACCGTACCTTTCGTGAATGTAAATAGAGAGTAGTCGGAGTAAGACTGGAGGAAACCATAAGTCTTCAAAGAAGCCAGTAACTTAGCAAACCAACACCGAGGGGGCTGCTTTAGACCATAAAGAGACTTATGAAGACGACACACGGTGTTGGGATTCGGTGCTTCGAAGCCCAGATGGAGTTTCATATAAACTTCTTCTGCAAGATCACCATGCAGGAAGGCATTGTGAACATCCATCTGATGTAACTTTCAATTCTTGGAAGCAGTAATAGCAAAAAAAGCTCGAACAGTGACCATTTTTGCCACAGGAGCAAAAGTTTATGTATAATCAACGCCTTCTTTCTGATGATTGCCACGGACGACTAACCGAGACTTGAGTTGTTCAATAACTCCTTCAGAATTATATTTGATTTTATAGACCCATTGACTACCCAAGACACGTTTGTTGGGAGGTAAAGAAACCATAGACCATGTGCCATTGTCTTCCAAGGCACGAATTTCCTCTTGCATTGACTGTTTCCAGCCATCATGATCCATGGCCTCGCGAAAGGAAGTCGGCTCTTTAGCCAAAGTAATGGCTGCAAGAAAGTTACGGTATTTTGCAGAAAAATGATCACAATTTATATAGTGAGCTATAGGATAAGGGGTACCTGAGGAACCGATTGGAAGAGGCGAGACGGGGAATGGACTCGGAGATGAAGCAGTGAGAGCAACATAATCACGAAGAAGAACAGAGGGAGTTTTCTGTCTCATACCCCTCCTGATGTATCTAATGTATCCCTCAAAGAAGCAAGCCTTCCGATTTGATTTTGTTTCCTATTTTGAAGTGTTTTAATTAGGATTGTTTTGCTTTTCCTTTTCCAAGCGGGTTTTGGAATTCCGATTTAATTTTGTTTCCTATTTTAAAGTGTTTTAATTAGGATTGTTTTGCTTTTCCTTTTCCAAGTAGTTTAGGGTTTTGTTTAGAGTATAAATACTCCTTTCATTGTTTGTTTTAGGATATGTTTGATTTATTAAATTATTGAATTTTGATTGCTTTGCAATTGTGGGTTTTTCCCTTTGGGTCTTAATTGACTTGCAGAAGATTCTCGCAAGAGATTCTTGTTGGAGTTCTTTGAATTCCTTGTGAAGGTTCTCATCTTCTTGGTGTTTACCTCTTCAAATCCTAATTCAATTGTTGATTCAATTCGAATTGGGTCAAATAGTTGTTGATTCAATTATTTGCCTATCCGTTTTATTATTCCGCTGCACCCATTTACATCAGTTGGTATCAGACGAAGGACGATCCAAGGAAGAAATTCTAAAAAAAAAATGACCAACAATGGTGGAGAAGAAAAATCCCTTCTTGAGAAGATCGATATGCGTCTGGAGTTTGATCGTTGTCAAGTAAGGAAAATTTCTATAAGGTTTAATAAACTTGATAAGGAGGCCGAAGATAAGAATGATTCGATGCTTCATTATGAATCCGTGATTCAGTGCGACGCACTTCAGGCCTGGCATCAGTCTTTGATAGATAAGTATCGAGAGGAGAGGGATGTTGTTTGGGCAGAAGCTGAACGATGTCTTGTCCAACTCGATCTTTATACGAAAAGAATTCGGCGTTTGGAGGCACGACGGGAGGCTGAATTGAAGCGTCTCGAGGAAGAAAATCGCCTTGCTATTGATATATTTCCTGCCCAAGAAGATCCTGTTGAAGAGGAGTCTATTGTTGAAAATCTATGTGCAAAGGACGAGGACATTCAGGTTTGTGATAATAATATTCCTTCCCTTATTATAAACCCTGTTCATGCCCCTATTGAGTCCAAGGTGAATGATGAAATCCGAAGTAATTGGTTTGTTGCAAAATCGAATTTTGTATTGGGCGATATTTTTGTCGGTGACTTTATTATGATTACTCATGTGGACGATGGGGAGGTTGATCGGCCAAGAGATAATGAGATGGATACGGATGATAGTATTATGTTTCCGGAGAAAATTTTCATGCATTTATTTATGCTTCGTCGTCATATGTATTCAAAATACTTGTTTAAATGGGATGGACACGTTTTCTTCTTTCTTCCAAGGACGAGAAAAGATTTGCTTTATTCGAAATATCTCTTTATTTGGGATGGAAGATGTCAGATGTTGATCAAGGGGAGGTCGGGGCGGAAGGTCAACAAAAGAGGGTCAAAAACTTCAAGATCATGTTCTTTTTCTAAAGACCAGAATTCGGAGACGAATTCTTTTGAAGTGGGGGTGTATGATGTATCTGATGTATCCCTCAAAGAAGCAAGCCTTCCGATTTGATTTTGTTTCCTATTTTGAAGTGTTTTAATTAGGATTGTTTTGCTTTTCCTTTTCCAAGCGGGTTTTGGAATTCCGATTTAATTTTGTTTCCTATTTTGAAGTGTTTTAATTAGGATTGTTTTGCTTTTCCTTTTTCAAGTAGTTTAGGGTTTTGTTTAGAGTATAAATACTCCTTTCATTGTTTGTTTTAGGATACGTTTGATTTATTAAATTATTGAATTTTGATTGCTTTGCAATTGTGGGTTTTTCCCTTTGGGTCTTAATTGACTTGCAGAAGATTCTCGCAAGAGATTCTTGTTGGAGTTCTTTGAATTCCTTGTGAAGGTTCTCATCTTCTTGGTGTTTACCTCTTCAAATCCTAATTCAATTGTTGATTCAATTCGAATTGGGTCAAATAGTTGTTGATTCAATTATTTGCCTATCCGTTTTATTATTCCGCTGCACCCATTTACATCACCTCCTTAGAGTGCTGGGTCCAAAATCATCAGAAGGTACCGAGGTTGATGCAGAAGGAGCTGTAGTATCAGTCGATGCAGAAGGAATAGTAGGAGCAACATCTTCTTGTGCATCGGGTAAAGTAACGGGCTCGACTGCAGTAGATTCAACTGTAGGTACAACGGAGTCTTCAGTAGGAAGATCACTGCTGCCAAACGCAGCTTCTTCAGCAAGAATTTCAACCAAATCTGGGACGTGAGGAACTGTGGTAGAATCACTGTACGAAAACACAGTCTCAAAGAATTTCACATCACGGGAGACGAAGAATTTCTTGGTCTCAAGATCAAACAGTTTCCACCCATTTTTACCAAGAGGATAACCTACAAAGATGCATTTACGACTTCGACTACAAATTTTTCACCCTTGGCTTGCTGATTATGAGCATAACACATTGAACCAAAAACCCGAAGCGAATCTTAGAAGGGCGCTTTGCCAAACAAGATATCATAGGGAGTTTTATTATCTAACTAGGGGGAAGGAGTTCGATTAATCAAGTGAGCAGCGGTAAGGACCGCTTCGCCCCAAAAATAAATGGGAAGATGGGCTTGAAACCGTAAGGCTCTAGCTATATTTAAAATATGACGATGTTTTCGTTCGACACGCCAATTTTGTTGAGGTGTGCCAACACAAGAGGTTTGAAATAGAATACCAGAGGAAAGAAAATAATCGAACAAGCAGTTAAACTCAGTGCCATTGTCAGACTGAACAATTTTGATTTGTTGAGAAAACTGTCGTTCCACCATTGCAACAAAGGCCATAAACATACGAAAAACTTCCATTTTATCAACTAATAAATAAATCTAAACAGCACGCGAGTAATCATCTACCAAAGTCAAGAAATAACGAGCACCACAAGAGGAAACATGAGTGTAAAGACCCCACAAGTCACAGTGAACTTTCTCAAAAATTCTAGTAGACTTATACTCACTAATAGGAAAACTATCTCTAGAATGTTTTGTACGAAAACAAACATCACAAGGTTGATCAAGACTACAAGACAGATGAGAGACCGGAGGAAGAAGTTTAACTACTTTTTCATATGGATGCCCCATACGGTTATGCCACAACTCGAGCAAAGTGGATGCATTATTGACTGAGACGTGACATGCTGAAGGTGCACCCCCAAAGTAGTAGAGTCCATCCCGCCTAACACCTATTCCAATCAGATTCCTCAACTGGTCCTGTATAGCACATAAAGAGGCATTAAAATGGACAGTGCAATGAATATCATCAGATAGTTGAGAAACAGAAAGAAGACTGCAGTTTAAATTTGGTATGTAAAGAACACGATGAAGAATAAGGGTGTACATTGTGCGAACGGATCCCTCTATATGAGCAAATACTGAAGCGCCATTAGGAAGCTTGACAGGAAAAGCTTGTATAGAGTAAGAATCAAAGAGACAAGCAGCGTTTCCGATCACATGATTGGAAGCTCCCGTATCTATGATCCAAGAAGATGTATAAAACGTACCGTGAAGATGATTATCCGGAATACGAGTATTACCAATAAGTCCGGCTAAAGAATTGCACTGTTCTGCAGTAAATAGAGATGAAGAGGCAGAGGGGGGGTGCACCAGTAGCAGCACCACCAACTTGGACAGTCGAATTGTTGCGTGTGGGCCCTTTGCCTCGACCTTGCTGGGGACAGCTGCCACCACGAGAACCTGTTTTGCTACTGTCTCCCCACCATTCTGGATAGCCAAAAAGTTCAAAGCATGAAGTAACATCATGACCCTTTTTCTGACAGCGAGTACATGTAAGATGAGATTTGTCGGGTTTGTCACGACCACGAGAACTGCCAGTTTTGAGGGAGAAGCCAACAACATTCGGAGGGTCATCAAGAACAGGTTTAGGAAGACGGACTCGTTCAGCCTGGGCTACCAACTGATAAGCTTGATCTAGAGTGGGCAAGGGGTCCTGAGATAAGCGGTTGGTATGAAGAGAGGCATAGCACTCAAAATTTAAACCCATGAGGAATTCATGCGTGCCGCGTGTTGTTGTCCGGCTGTACAATTGTCGCAGCAAGAACAGTCTATAAGCGGCTCATAATTATGCAATGATTCCAACAATCCAGTCAACTTACCGAAATATACCGCCACAGGCATGGTTTTGGTCTGCTCACATCGTGCGATCGACATCTTCAGTTGTTGAATGCGAGGTCTGTGGGCGCCTCCCAACTCCAGGAACCTATAAACTCGTGTCCCATGATGGAGGGTCCCAATTTACCTTAAAAAAAACTTTTCTTTATATTACTTGAAAAGTATAACACCCCTTTTTAAAAACAATTTCAAAATAACCTCTCTACTTGGAGGTGAAAGATAAACCTGTTTAACCAGTTATAACATGTATAAGTTACAAGCACTACAACTGTCACGGCTTACACAAGCCAACTTTAAAACAAACCAATCCCAAGATTAATTACAACACAACATACTGAAAACATGTTTGTAAAAGTTTTATATACAAAACTTTCCCCAAAAGAATAACAACCACAACATTCCCAACTCCCCAAACCAACACATACCCTGACAACCCAAAAGATTTCCAAACTCCTTTCCAGCCTCACCGGTCCGGTCCTCCTGTCTCAGCGGGATCTAAAACAGTAAAGGGAGAAGGGGTGAAAATAAATCTCAGCAAGCTATTATGTATGCAACAATATGCCATACAATTTGCAACACATAAGCAGGTTGCTCAATATCAAATATGCAACACATAAACAGGTTGCTCATAATCACATTGGTAAAGCGGTAAACACATTCTGTTACCTTCACTTTACCTTTCCCATCTGAATCATATGTAGTACAACGGTGGGAGTAATACTCCGCTCATTTGTGAACTGCTGGTGCATATTCACGTCTTATACGATCCCTTTCAGAGACCCATATAAGATATCAGCTATATTATGAACTGTTCAAACATATCCACATAAGCTGTAACCCCAATTCGTGGCCACAGAAGGGGGAGAGGTCACATGTATAAGGAAATCTAAGCACCTTATGAAATATTTTCGCATAAGTGATAGTATTCCATATACCCACAAGGATCAGCTGATATAACCATATTCAAGCACATAACAGATACTTGAAACTATATCTACCCCATGGGATATCAATACATAACATGGTACTTATTCCTCATGTAAACCAATCACAATAGTGCAACATATATTTAAACACTATTGAAGAACAACAATCCAATGACATGGTATTAATACTCATGCTCAAACAAATGAAACAGTGCAACAAGCATTTACACAATATGTGCACAACCAATAATGAATATGTAATCACATATGGGCACAATGTATATCAAGTAAGCCTTACATAATCATTATACACTATATAATCCAGTAACAGGGTATTAATACTCCTGCCCAAACTAATGAAGTAGTGCAACATCTATTTAATGCACTATATAAACCGATAATCATCTATGGGTAACCACGTAGAGGTACAATGACATACAAGTAGCCCTACGCGTTCATAACATAACATTTCACACCTTCTATAAAGGTTCCGTATTCAAATACCAAGTTTTTATCAACTTTGGTTAACTATTTACATTGCCTTCCAACTATTTGCAGGACAATATTTAAAGTCCTTCCCAATATCATTTTGGGCCATTTGAAGTTCCATTGTATAGTACTAAAGTTGTACTAGAAGTATAGTTAGAGAAGGACTAAATCCATACCCATTTGAATAGGTTTAAAGGGCCTAGAAAATGCTACCCTGAACCTGAACTGGGCACGACTCGTGCCCCATGGCACGACTCGTGCCCTAATCCTGCACGATTGATTCAATTTACACGACTAGTGACCATACTGGCCACTTATGTCACACGACTGGGCTTGACAGGGTCACGACTCGTGCTCCAGGGCACGAGTCATGCCCTACACCAGAAACTGTTGTTTATCTTGAAACCTCAGTAGGACAAATTACAACACCATTTTCTACCTACTCTTTCCCTTCAACTCAATTTTTACCAAGTTTTAAACACTAGTATATTGCCTCTAAACATTAAAACATACTCCCTCCAACCATACACCCATTTCTACCACCTTTCCAAATTTAACCAACCCATATTATCAACTTTTACCCTAGCTATTACAACCCTATAGGTTCATCATTTTACAAGCCACAAAACTTGTCCAAAATCATCAAGAACACATTATATACTCATAATATCATCTTTATATATATTATAGACAATTATAGAAAGGAATCATAATAACTTACCACAATAGGCCGAAATAAAAGGAAGATTTAATCGGCTATACTTTCTCTAATCGACTCCCTGATCACAGATATGAAGTCGGAATTGAAAACAGAGCAACGGTTAATTTGTACGGATTTTCTGAAGGTAACCCTAGGTTTAAACTCTTTCTGGAACGTGGAACAAGAGAGAAGAACTGGGGAGAGAAAATAGCTTCTAGGAGAAGCTTTGATAAGATTTATATAAAACACTTCCAACTAAGCTCCTCCAAGAATCAATGAACTACAATTCACTACCTTAAACTTATATTTACACTAAAGCTCCTCAATATTTTCTATAACCTTTTATTTCAAAATTCAAGTATTATCATTTTATTACACAAGTCTCCCATGTATCTATTTAGACATTATATATTCAAAATCAATTTAATAACATCTAAAACCACGCAATTCACCAAAATTGCCAAAATGAGCACGTAATCAATTCAAATAGCATATAATGCATAAGATGAGAGACAATGCACCCCACCCCCACGTGCTCCACGTGTGACCAAAATGGTGCCTAGGTTTAGGGTCGTGACACTCACTCCCCCTTAAATAAAATTTGTCCCGAATTTGGACTTCACTTACCTGAATGATCAAATAAATCAAGATACTTCTGTCTCATCTCAGATTCCAATTCCCAAGTAGCTTCCTCAATGGTGTGATTCCTCCACAAAATTTTCACCACAGGAATACTCTTGGTACGCAATTCCCGGACCTGCCACTCCAGAATCCGCAATGGTACCTCCACATAGGTCATCCGCCTGGACATCCTCTGGAGGAGAACTCAATACATGAGAGGAATCATAACAGTACTTCCTCAATATGGACACATGAAATACATCATGGAGAGAAGAATGAGATGGAGGTAGAGCCAATCGATAGGCTAACTCACCTACCTTCTCAAAAACCTCAAATGGACCAACAAATCTAGGAGCCAACTTCCCTTTGTTGCCAAACCTTTTAATCCCTGTTCTTGGTGAAATCTTCAGAAATATAAGATCACCAACCTGAAAGGATAACTCCCTTCTTCTAGTGTCGGTATAGCTCTTCTGACGACTCTGGGATGTCCTCAATCTATCACGGTTCACTTTGATCTTCTCAGTTGAGTCTCTAACCAAATCTGGACTCCAAAGTCTAGCTTCACCAACCTCGTCCCAACACATTGGGTACCTACATTTCCTCCCATACAGTGCCTCATATGGTGCCATCTCAATGCTGGATTGGTAGCTATTGTTATAGGCAAATTCCACTAAAGGCAAATGGTCTTCCCAAGATGATTGGAAATCCATCACACAAGCCCGTAGCATGTCCTCAAGAATCTGAATGGTCCTCTCAGTCTGTCCATCAGTCTGAGGATGAAATGTTATGCTAAAACTCAACTTAGATCCCAAGGCTTCATGCAAAGCCCTCCAAAACCGCGATGTGAATCTCAGATCCCTGTCAGAAACAATGTTGACAGGTACCCCATGAAGTCTCACAATCTCACAGATATATAACTGGGCCAATCTCTCCAATGAATACTTGGTTGAAACTGGTAGTAAATGAGCTGATTTGTTCAGTCTATCCACAATCACCCATATAGCATCCATCTTCCTCGAAGTAGGAGGCAATCCAGTCACAAAATCCATAGAAAGGTCCTCCCACTTCCATTCCGAAATATCCAGTGGTTGGAGTAGTCCCGCTGGCCTCTGATATTCAGCTTTGATCTATTGGCAAGTCAGACATTTTGATACAAATTCTGCAATCTCCTTTTTCATACCATTCCACCAATAACCTCTCTTTAAGTCCTGATACATCTTGGTGCTTCTAGGATGGATAGCAAATCGAGACTTATGGCCATCCTCTAATACCTGCCTTTTGATCTCTGGGGAAGAAGGTACGCAAATCCTGCCTTTGAAGGTTAGAATCCCATCCTTGTTCAATGAAAACTCCCCAGTTTTTCCATCTTGCAATTTCTCCCTC
This sequence comes from Adenophora triphylla var. japonica, assembly GCA_022495995.1. Classification (NCBI taxonomy): domain Eukaryota; kingdom Viridiplantae; phylum Streptophyta; class Magnoliopsida; order Asterales; family Campanulaceae; genus Adenophora; species Adenophora triphylla. Next base: position 102,967 of record JAFEMH010005370.1, read on the forward strand.
ATTTTCTTCAACTCATTGTCATTCTGCTGGGCTTCCAAAAGATCTCCATATAGAGTAGGAACTACTCTGACATTAGCAAACAACATATCACCTTTCAATTCCTGAGATACCAGGGATGATAAATGAGCCTTATGGCTAATAGCATCAGCCACTACGTTAGCCTTCCCGGGATGATAAGAAATGACACAATAATAATCCTTCAGAAGCTCCAACCAACGCCTCTGTCTGTTGTTCAGTTCCTTCTGGGTAAACAAGTATTTCAGGCTCTTATGATATGTAAATATCTCAAATTTTGCTCCATACAAGTAGTGTTTCCATTTATGCAACGCAAAAACAATAGCAGCTAACTCCATATCGTGGGTAGGATAATTCAGCTCCGCTGGTGATAACTTCCTTGAAGCATACGCAATTACCTTCCCATTTTGCATAAGGACACAACCCAATCCTTATTTAGAGGCATTACTGAAAATAACAAAGTTCTCACAACCTTCTGAAAGTGTAAGAATAGGAGCTGAAGTCAATCTCTTCTTCAGTTCAGTAAAGCCAGCTTCACACTTAGCATCCCATATAAATGGTACATCCTTCCGAGTCAATTTGGTCAACGGAGTTGCAATCCTCGAAAATCCCTTTATAAATCTTCGATAATACCCCGCTAACCCAAGGAAACAACGAACCTCTGTCACTATAGAAGGCTGTTTCTAGTTGACTACGGCCTCAATCTTTGTAGGATCCACTGCAATTCCAGTACTGGATACCACATGACCCAAGAAAGAAATTTGTTCCAGCCAAAACTCACATTTGCTGAACTTGGCAAATAATTGTTTCTCACGAAGCACAGATAAAACAATTCTCAAGTGCTTCTCGTGATCTTCCCTGGATTTTGAATATACCAGGATATCATCAATAAAAACCACAACGAAACTGTCAAGATACGGCTTGAAGAACATGTTCATCATGTCCAATACTGTCGGTGCATTAGTCAACCCAAATGGCATAACAAGAAATTCATAATGCTCGTACCTTGTTCTGAAAGCTGTTTTAGAAATATCATCTGGCTTAATTTTCAACTGATGGTATCCGCTACGCAAGTCAAGCTTGGAATATATAACGGAACCTTGGAGTTGATCAAATAAATCATCAATATGAGGAAGAGGATATTTATTCTTAATAGTAGCTTGATTCAGTAGTCTGTAATCAATACACAACCTCAATGTACCATCCTTCTTCCTAACAAACAAAACTGGTGCTCCCCAGGGTGAAACACTGGGACGAATGAAACCCCTGTCTAACAATTCTTGCAACTGAATTTTTAACTCTTTTAACTCAGCTGGAGCCATTCTGTAAGGTGCTTTAGAAATTGGTGAAGTACCTGGCAATAAATCAATACAAAACTCCACCTCTCTATTCGGAGGCATATAATACTCAGTTGAGAATACATCACTAAACTCATTCACAACTGGAACACAAGATAGTTCAGGAGACTTCTTACTAGAGTCTAACACATATGCCAAGTATCCCTAACACCCTTTTGATAACAACTTTCTAGCCTTTAGTGCAGATATAACATGAATGCCAAATAAAGACTTATCAGCATCAAATATAAACACAGGCACATCAGGCATAGAAAAGGTGACTCGTTTTCTGCGACAGTCCACCAAGGCATGACAATAACTCAACCAGACCATGCCTAAAATAACATCAAAATCTTGGATTGGTAACTCTACCAAATCCACTGGCAATACCTGCCCACATATAATCACCTCACAATCATGATAGATCAAAGAGGATTCGAGGAACTCTCCCATAGGAGTAGAAACCTCTAGCACATAAGGCAACAACTTAGGCAACTTATGCAATGTGAATGCAAAATGAGATGCCACATAAGAATGAGACGATCCAGGGTCGATAAGAATACGAGCCCTGACCCCTGAGACAGGGACAATACCTCTAATGACCGCGGTGGGATCTACCGCGCCTCAACCCAAGGCAAACACTCTACCTTGTACTCTCTCTTTAGGCTTCCCCTCAACATCCCTCTTAGCACCAACTCTGGCCTGGTCACCTTGCTGTCTACCACCCGCAGCTTGACCCTTTTTGAATTTAGGACAATACTTTTTGAAGTGCCCCATCTCTCCACAATTTAGACATTTACCCTGTTTCCTCCAACCTTTGTCTTCAGAATTTCCTATCCTCTTGTAAAAGTTGCAAATAGTCCCAAATTGGCTAGATACAGGACGAGTTGAAACTGTGACTGTTCCTCCCTTAGCCACTCTAGAAGTTGAAGATTTAGGCTGACCCTTGCTCTGACCTGAACTCTGGCCTGGAAACTTAGTCTTGATTCCACTACCTTCAGGTTTACCCCGATGTTCTTCGATGTCATTTTCAATTCTGTATGCCATAATAACTGCTGCCTGGTAGTTGGGAAAATCATGAGTCAATAATTGTTTTCTAAACTCCAACCTCAGTCCCTTAACAAACCTGTAGACTCTCCTTCCTTCATCTGGTACAAGATGTGGACAATACCTTGCTAGCTTTGTAAATTTTGCAGAATACTGGGCCACTGTCATTGCTCCCTGCTCAAGCTTCAAGAACTCTACCTCTTTCTTGTCTTTGGTGATCACTGGAATGAAATGTTCTTTAAATCTCCCGATGAAGTTGTCCCAAGTTTGGGGCGTGTGGTCCCACTCCCAACTCTCCTTAAGTATTTGCCACCAGTGCTCTGCAGGACCTTCCAGTTTGAACACTGAACATCTGACTTTTTCTTCATCTGTACTCTCCATTGCAACAAAAATCTTATTCATAGCTTCCAACCATCTCTCTGCTATCGCTGGATCTGGATCCCCGTTGAAGCTTGGTGGAGCCATTTTGATAAACTTTTCTAACCCGTGTGCTAGCCTTGCCTAATGTTGCTTCTGTGCCTGTCCCTGAGCTGCCATATTCTGAAGTAAAACCCTGAACATAGCCATCATTTCAGCATTCTGGTTTCCCCCAGCTCCCATAACACCAATATTCCCCTGATCCCTCTTCTGGTCATCACCAGTTCCAGCCATTACAACAATCCCTGCATTAAACACTCGGCGTCAGATATCATACACTCCCCCTTAGACTAGACATCTACCCTTGACTTCTAGCCAAAGCTCTGATACCAACTGTGGGCGCCTCCCAACTCCAGGAACCTATAAACTTGTGTCCCAGGATGGAGGGTCCCAATTTACCTTTTAAAAAAAAACTTTCTTTATATTACTTGAAAAGTATAACACCCCTTTTTCAAAACAATTTCAAAATAACCTCTCTACTTGGAGGTGAAAGATAAACTTGTTTAACCAGTTATAACCTGTATAAGTTACAAGCACTACAACTGTCACGGCTTACACAAGCCAACTTTAAAACAAACCAATCCACTACAAGAAACAGAGTTATTAGGGTCGGCACTTTCCCGTCCCAAGTACTCATTTTGTCGTCCTTAATACTATTTAGGTCGGCGTTTAGGTCGGGAAACAAGGGTCCTAAATAACATGTGACACTAAAAGTTTTAGGATAACAACCACAACATAACATACTGAAAACATATTTGTAAAAGTTTTATATACAAAACTTTCCCCTAACAATCCCAACTCCCCAAACCAACACATACCCTGACAACCCAAAAGATGTCCAAACTCCTTTTCGGCCTCACCGGTCCGGTCCTCCTGTCTCAGCGGGATCTAAAACAGTAAAGAGAGAAGAGGTGAGAATAAATCTCAACAAGCTATTATGAATGCAACAATATCCCATACAATATGCAACACATAAACAGGTTGCTCAATATCAAATATGCAACACATAAACAGGTTGCTCAATATCAAATATGCAACACATAAACAGGTTGCTCATAATCACATTGGTAAAGCGGTAAACACTTTCCGTTACCTTCTCTTTACCTTTCCCATCTGAATCATATGTAGTACAACGGTGGGAGTAATACTCCACTCATTTGTGAACTGCTGGTGCATATTCACGTCTTATACGATCCCTTTCAGAGACCCATATAAGATATCAGCTATCTTATTAACTGTTCAGACATATCCACAGAAGCTGTAACCCCAATCTGTGGCCACAGAAGGGGGAGAGGTCACAGGTATAAGGAAATCTAAGCACCTTATGAAATATTTTTGCATAAGTGATAGTATACCATATACTCCCAAGGATCAGCTGATATAACCATATTCAAGCACATAACAGATACTTGAAACTATATCCACCCCATGGGATATCAATACATAACATGGTACTTATTCCTCATATAAACCAATCACAATAGTGGAACATATATTTAAACACTATTGAAGAACAACAATCCAATGACATGGTATTAATACTCATGCTCAAACAAATGAAACAGTGCAACAAGCATTTACACAATATGTGCACAACCAATAATGAATATGTAATCACATATGGGCATAATGTATATCAAGTAAGCCTTACATAATCATTATACACTATATAATCCATTAACATGGTATTAATACTCCTGCCCAAACTAATGAAGTAGCGCAACATCTATTTAATACACTATATAAACCGATAATCATCTATGGGTAACCACGTAGAGGTACAATGACATACAAGTAGTCCTACGCGTTCATAACATAACATTTCACACCTTCTATAAAGGTTTCGTATTCAAATACCAAGTTTTTATCAACTTTGGTTAACTATTTACATTGCCTTCCAACCATTTGCAGGACAATATTTAAAGCCCTTCCCAATATCATTTTGGGCCATTTAAAGTTCCATTGTATAGTACTAAACCTGTACTAGAAGTATAGTTAAAGAAGGACTAAATCCATACCCATTTGAATAGGTTAAAAGGGCCTAGAAAATGCTACCCTGAACCTGAACTGGGCACGACTCGTGCCCCTTGGCACGACTCGTGCCCTAATCCTGCACGATTGATTCAATTTACACGACTAGTGACCATACTGGCCACTTATGTCGCACGACTGGGCTTGATAGGGTCACGACTCATGCTCCAGGGCATGAGTCGTGCCCTACACCAAAAACTGTTGTTTATCTTGAAACCTCAGCAGGACAAAGTACAACACCATTTTCTACCTACTCTTTCCCTTCAACTCAATTTTTACCAAGTTTTAAACATTAGTATATTGCCTCTGAACATTAAAACATACTCCCTCCAACCATACACCCATTTCTACCACCTTTCCAAATTTAACCAAACCATATTATCAACTTTTACCCTAGCTATTACTGCCCTATAATAGGTTCATCATTTTACAAGCCACAAAACTTGTCCAAAATCATCAAGAACACATTATATACTCATAATATCATCTTTATATATATTATGAACAATTATAGAACGGAATCATAATAACTTACCAAAATAGGCCGAAATAAAAGGAAGATTTAATCGGCTATACTTGCTCTAATCGACTCCCTGATCACAGATATGAAGTCGGAATTGAAAACGGAGTAACGGTTAATTTGTATGAATTTTCTGAAGGTAACCCTAGGTTTAAACTCTTTCTGGAACGTGGAACGTGGAACAAGAGAGAAGAACTGAGGAGAGAAAATAGCTTCTGGGAGAAGCTTTGATAAGATTTATATAAAACACTTCCAACTAAGTTCCTCCAAGAATCAATGAACTAAAATTCACTACCTTAAACTTAAATTTACACTAAAGCTCCTCAATATTTTCTGTAACCTTTTATTTCAAAATTCAAGTATTATCATTTTACTACACAAGTCTCCCATGTATCCATTTAGACATTATATATTCAAAATCAATTTAATAATATCTAAAACCACGTAATTCACCAAAATTGCCAAAATGAGCACGTAATCAATTCAAATAGCATATAATGCATAAGATGAGAGACAATGCACCCCACCCCCCACGTGCTCCACGTGTGACCAAAATGGTACCTAGGTTTAGGGTCGTGACAAGGTCCGTCCACCAACGCATATCGAGATTTAAGAGACTCCCACAAACGTCTAACATCTCTATATTTGGAGAGAGAGTGCTTTTAACCTCGAGATCGATAGTATTCATGAGACATGAAACCAACATGGCATGAATGGTATTCCAGTCTGACTCGGTGCAAGGAGGAATGGCACATGGAATGGAACCATCCAAGAAACCAAATTTGTGTCGAGCTTCGAGGGCAGTCTACACATCACCGGCCCAATCATCATAGTTATCACCACGGAAGCGAGTAGGGGTTATGGAATCACCAGGCCGATCTTGAGGACCAAGGAAGAAAGGAGAGTTGTTTTCAATTTTTAGAATAGGAGGCGGCAGTGCATCACCACCACCGGCCACACCATTGTCGGCCATGTCTAAAGCTTGTGTATGGTAGGAAACACAATCCTATTCCAAAACAACCACTCTAGCCTAAACAGACATGAGAGAGAAATAGGAAACTAATCTGTAACGCTGGGAGCGGACGCTCCCCCTCCATGGGAGCGGACGCTCCCCAATTCCAGAAACTTTGAACGCAATTTGGCTTATTGGGAGCGGACGCTCCCCAATTCCAGAAACATTGAACGCAATTTGGCTTATTGGGAGAGGACGCTCCCCCTCCTTGGGAGCGGACGCTCCCAAATATCAGTAACTGTCGTCACACTATGACTATGGTGGCGTCTTTTCCACAAGCAAATGGAAGTGGGTGCCACATGACAAAATGGGTTGCGTACACTTGATTGAAACTCTATAATCTGAAAAATAGTTTTCTTTCATAGTGGCGTGTGCTCGCGCGGGGGTGGTGAAGGCGGAGGATGTAAAAAATAATTTTAATAAAAATAATTTTTTTATGAGTGGATGGGGAGGGGTGGTTGATGTGGGTGGGTAACGGGAGTGTGTATGAAAAGTTATGTGTGTGAAGTTGTTAACGTTTTCCAAAAAAATGTTTTACAACAACAACAACAACAACAACAACAACAACAAAGCCTTAGTCTCAAAATAATTTGGGGTCGGCTAACATGAATCATCATATGTCATCGTGTGAAAAGGTTGTTGGAAAAAAAAAAAGTAAAATAAAATAAAATAAAATAAAATAAAATAAAATAATAATAATAATAATAATAATAATAATAATAATAATAATAATAATAATAATAATAATAATAATAATAATAATAATAATAATTAATAAAAAAAAAAAAAATAAATAAAAAAAATAATAATAATAATAAAAAAAATAAATGAAATAAATAAATAAATAAAAAATAAATAAAAAATAAAAAATAATCAGCCCCACACATGGATTTTTGCCCTCCACTTCGGCCTCTTCAACACCATACTTTCATCCACTCCAAGTAAACTCATATCATTTTCAATCACTCTAATCCAAGTTTGTTTGGGTCTTCCCCTACCGCTCGCCATTTTATCATTTCTCCACTGTTCCGGCCTCCTAACCGGTGCATCACTCGGTCTCCTTCTCAAATGTTCAAACCACCTTAGACGATTTTCCCTCATTTTATCCTCAATGGGCGCAACTCCTACTTTACCTCTGATCACCTCATTCCCCAATCGATCCTTTCTTGTATGACCGCACATCCATCGAAGCATACGCATCTCCGCCACATTCATCTTATGCACGTGACACTGTTTCACGGCCCAACATTCGATGCCGTAAAGCAATGCCGGCCTAATTGCCGTGCGGTAGAATTTTCCCTTTAATCTATTGGGCATGCCGCGATCACATAGAAACCCTGTGGCACTCTTCCACTTCAACCAACCTGCTTTAATCCTATGAGCCACATCACCATCTAACTCTCCATCCTTTTGGATAATGGATCCAAGATAGCGAAAAAACTCAAAAGCTTGGATAATCTTTCCATCAAATGTGACTGCCCTGCCTTCCTACTTACAACTCTGCTAAACTTACACTCCAAATATTCAGTCTTGCTTCTACTTAGTCGAAAACCTCGAGATTCCAAAGTGTGTCTCCACAACTCCAATTTACTTTCAACACCCTCTCTTGTCTCATCAATCAACATAATATCATCTGCGAACAACATACATCTTGGTATATCATCTTGGACTGACCTCGTCAATTCGTCCATTATCAAAGCAAAAAGAAAGGGGCTAAGTGCGGAACCTTGATGCACTCCAATCTTTATATGGATCTCTTCAGTCTTTTCAACACTAGTCTGTACACAAGTACTAACTCCATTATACATGTCCTTGTTAATATCAATATATTTCTTTGAAACACCCTTCTTTGTTAATGCCCACCAAAGTACCTCTCTTGTCACTTTATCATACGCCTTCTCCAAATCAATGAAAATCATATGCAAATCTTTCTTTTGATCCCGATATTTCTCCATGGTTTGTCTCATAAGATATATTGCCTCCATAGTCGATCTTCCCGGCATAAACCCAAATTGGTTATCCGAAATATCCACAATTTTTCTCAGCCTTTGTGCAATCACTCTTTCCCAAAGTTTCATAGTATGGCTCATTAGTTTGATCCCTCGATAGTTGGCACAATCTTGGACATCACCTTTGTTCTTATACAAAGGGATCAGAGTACTCTTCCGCCACTCCAATGGCATTGTGTTAATTCTCCATATCTTGTTAAATAGCGTTGTTAACCAATCTATTTCCCTCTCCCCGAAACATCTCCAAACCTCAATTGGTATACCATCCGGTCCTACAGCTTTCTTCAATCTCATCTTTTTCATTGTCATTTCCACTTCACTCTTTTGAATTCTCCGCATAAAATCTCGATTAACCATACTCGAAGAGATATTTAAATCTCTAATATCCTGCTCTTGACCGCCATTGAACAGGGTATCAAAGTACGAACTCCATCTATCTTTTATCTCTTTATCCCCGACTAGAACTCTTTGATCTACATCTTTCACATATTTAACCGTCCCAATATCTCGTGTCCTCTTATCCCTCATACGAGCGATTCTGTAGATGTCCTTTTCCCCTTCTTTTGTATTCAACTTATCATAAAGTTTTTGATTCACCTTTGCTCTTGCAACTCTTACTGTTTTTTTAGCATCTCTTCTAGCTTCTTTATACTTCTCATAGTTCTCGTCGCTCCTACATTTTCCCAATAATTTGTAGCATTCTCGCTTGCTCTTTATTGCTTGTTTTACTTCCTCGTTCCACCATGATGTGTCCTTACTTGGTGGCCCGTTTCCTCTAGATTCTCCAAGGACTTCTTTCGCCACCTCCTTTATGGTATGTTCCATCTTAGTCCAAGTCGAATCTATATCCATATCCTCCATATTATCCGACCAAATACCGGTATCGACCATCTTAGCTACAAATTTCTGTTGATTCTCCCCTTGAAGTCTCCACCACTTGATTCTAGGGTCTACCTGTGGTTTTCTCTTCCTCAAAATTCTCTTACTTCGAAAATCAAGTACCACCAGTCTATGTTGAGTTGCTGTGCTCTCACCCGGAATAACCTTGCAATCTGTATAACTCTTTCTACAAGCATTTCTTACTAAGAAGAAGTCAATCTGACTCGCATTACCTCCACTCCTATAGGACACCAAGTGAGATTCTCTCTTCTTGAACCAAGTGTTCATTATACTCAAGTCATATGCCAACGCAAAGTCCAGGATACTATTTCCTGCTTCATTCCTCTCCCCAAAACCAAAACCTCCATGTATGCTCTCAAAGCCATGTCGACTAGACCCCACATGCCCGTTCAGATCACCACCAATCACTAATTTCTCACCACTAGGTACTCGTTGCACCACCTCCTCCAAATCTTCCCAGAACACTTGTTTAATAGATGCATCCAACCCTACTTGTGGTGCATAGGCGGAAATAATAGTTATAATCTCATCACGTATCACCAGTTTAATGCCCATAATTCGATCACTCTTCCTGTACACTTCCACCACATCATTAATGAACTCCTTATCAATAATGATACCCACTCTATTTCTACCCTTATCATTTCCTGAGTACCAAAGCTTAAAATCCCAAGGCGATATTTCTTTTGCTTTCTCTCCAACCCACTTAGTTTCCTGTAGACACATTATGTGAATCTTCCTCCTCCTCATAACTTCCACCACCTCTGCTGATCTCCCTGTCAAGGATCCAATGTTCCAAGTTCCAAAGCGCATCCCACTACCCTTACACCTACCATGGACTAGCTTCTTTACCCGCACTCGTCCGCAATGCGGGAACCCTTGCATATTTGACACCACCCCCGGGCGAAGAGATGGCGCGTCGCTTTCGGGCGACGACCTAGCAACCTTTGCATACTTATCACTACTACCGCAACCCTCACCCTTTATCCTGACTTGGGACAGGTAAGGATAAATCTTTGGTGGGTTTTTCCAAAAAAATTCATAAGTCATTTAACTTAAAAAAGTGGAAAAAATATTTTCTCCATTTTTCGGTGCTTATCAAACACCAAAAAGTGAGTAAAACTGTTTTCTCAAAATATTTTCCTCAAACAAATGGAGCCTTGCAAACTTTTTATATTACTAATGATGTGCAAATAATACGACCCTAACGACCATTATCCATTCAAATGTCATTTGACTCGGTGCCATATAAATTAAAGTTTGATGTTGTAACAGAAGTTTAGTTTAACCGTATTGTCCTATTTGTGATATAAAATCAAATGAATACCGTATATGCTAGGTTACACAATTGTCCAATAAATTTTGGTTGTATATTTTGCGAATTTATTACAATAGTTGCATTTCATATTGTACAATATATAACAAAGAAGTGACAAAACAATACTCCCCTCTGGCTCCCTCTAGCCACTGTTAAAAGAAAAAAAAATTGACCTTTTTCTCCTCAAATATAAGCAAATGTATTTTCAATGTAAAACTCATTAAATGCAACTGTATTTAATACACTTTTATCAAAACTATACATGATTAATTATTCATTTTCAAAGACAAGTGCATGTTTATTACACATCTCTATATCTCTATATCTATCTATATATTAAAACAAGTCATCCAATGAACAGTAATAGCGCCAAAAATTTTGCCAAAATTTCAGGGGCACTTTAGTCATTTCCTTTCATGGCATAATTGAAAATATGTTACACAAATTACACATGACAGGTCATGATTGGGAGGAAAATGGCGCTTGCAATACACGCGCCGACAGAGGCGCGTGTATGCAGGCGGATTTCCTTTTTTTTTTTTTATCATTATTGGGAAAAGTGGCGTCCTACTATTGGCTGGTTGGATTTCAGATTTTTTTTTATCCAATTCTTTTGACCTAAATTATTTTATAATTAATTAATTAATTTTTTTACACCAAAATTCATAATTTTTTTTCTCTATAAATAGAGATTATTTTCATTTGATTTGGACACAGGCCGAATCTGGGTAAATTCAAGGGTATCGATAATGGCTATGTCACGGCTCAACCGATGGGTGTGACCTATTGGTTATTAGAGAAGTATGTTTGATGATGTTATTGGTAGAGAAGATGACCTGTTGTGTGACCTTTTTCATAACTTATTGTGTGACCTGTTGCATGATCTATTGTGTGACCTGTCGGCTTGCTCAACATATTTTGGTAGATCAACTTGCTCAACTTATTTGGGTGTGAGTTATTTTGGAATTTATAATTTTAAAAATAAATTAAATCAAAAAAAAAATCTCACATTAAGTCTATATATAAACTAATAAATCAAAAAAAATATGCAATTTTTAAATATATTGAATTTGTAAATGATTAAAAAATTAGTTTTTAATATTAATAATAACTCAAGAAATATAATCAAAATAAAAATCAAAAAGAAAAAGAAAGAAAGAAGAAAAGAAAGAGAAAAGAAAGAAAGAAAGAAAGAGACAGCTTTCCCTCTAGCATTAATGCCTTGTCACAAGCTGGATTACCGATTCTTAAAATCGGTAGTAATAATGTGTGTGTGTGTGACCGATATGGATGTATGCGTTGCCGATTTCGAGGCTTAACCGATTTATGTGTGTGGAATTGCTAATTTAGATAAGTAGTCTTGACTTAATTACAATATTAATTAAACCCTAATTACACCAAAGCGGTTTTGACCGGTCACAATCAAAATCTCTACACCCTGTAGCGATTTCCAAAAAAATTGTCATTTTGGAAAATAGTTTGAAAAGTGAGTTATTTTGGAAAATAAATTTAAAAAAGAATTATTTGAGAAAAAATTATAAATGAGAAAATGTTGTAAGAAAAACAATGATTTTTTTCTCAGATAATACCATTTTAAAAATATAAATCCCAAAATAACTCACATTTGAAACTATTTTCCAAAATGACCAACTTTTTATAACTCGCTACACGGTGTAAAAAATTAATGTTTGTAATGTTAGTGCCTTCGTTTCAATATATGACATTAATTTTTTAAACAAATGAAGTAATATTTTATAAAATATTCATTGGGTCGAAGATAGTAGTATTCTTTTGTAAAAATAAATGTTTATAATATTAGTGTCTTCGTCTCAGAAAATGAATATTAATTTTTGAGACGAGTAAAGTAGTATTCTTTTTTAAAATTAATTTTGGGACAAAAGTAATATTCATTTTTGAATTGAAGGAATTTTTTTCTTAAAACGTAGAATTTTTTTCTATGTAAAAAAAATGAATATGGCTTCCTTCGTCTCAATGAACATTTAAAAAAAAAAGAATACTACTTTATTTGTCTAAAAAAGTAATGTCATCATAATGTCATATTTTGAGACGAATGCACTAACATTACAAACATTAATTTTTGAGGCGAATGAAGTAGTATTAATTTTTAAAATATTCATTGGGGTGAAGGAAGTAATGCTCATTTTTTTGGATAAAAAATGTAGTATTATTTTTTGGTTATTCATTTTGAGTTGAAAGTAATATTTATTTTTGAAATGACTAATATAATTTTTTATAGAAGTATATTTTTTAAAGTAGTTATTTGAGATGGAAAAAATAATATTTCTATTTAGTTTTCTTTATTATTAATTATTATTTTGTAATTTAAAGTGAGAACGAGTTTGTACCTTTGGTTTGATTTGGATCGGTTGTGGCCTAGTTTGGATCGGTTGTGTTTGGTTTCAATCGGTCAACACGGTCCCTTTGTAGTAATAACCAATAATCGGTCAAATAGTAATAGCTTACCAACAATCGGTCAGCACAGTGCCTCTTTCAATCGGTCAACACGGTCTCTTTGTAGTAATAACCAACAATCGATTAACACAGTGGCTCTTTCAATCAGTCAACACAGTCCTTTGTAGTAATAATCAGCCTTGAGAAAAAAATCTTCCTTATTTTGTTTTGTGGGATTTGTTTCCCTTTAACAATTACCGTCGATGCACTACTTGAAGCTTTTCTATTAGTTGTTAAAAAATTAATTTCATTTTTTTTGAATAAATTTTATGTGACTAATAAAACTAAAATTAATTTCATTATATTAAAATATATATATTTTAAACCCTTTATAAATGGACTCAGTATTGAACTTTTTGAATAAAATTAGAATTTTTCCTTTTTATGACTAAAAATATCATTCATTTTAAGAAGTAAGATTTCAATTTTATTTATAGTAATATTGTTAGGTTCAATTGGTAGAAAAACAGTATAGAGGGGAGTGAATAGTCTGATTAAACTTTCTTTTCAAAACCTTTAGTAAATAGGATCGAATCCAACTTTAATTTCCAATATGCCCTTTTAAAAAAAATTCCCTACTGGTACCAACTATCATCAGTAACCATTTTGCAATAATCTACATCGGTAATCAACATCAGCAATACATACAAATCAGTCACACAGGTCGGTAATCAACATCAGCAACACATACAAATCAGTCACACATGTCGGTAATCAACATCAGCAACACATAGAAATCACCGAGTGAAATCGCTACACGATGTAGCGATTTAGGGTAACATTGAAAAATAGTTTCAAATGTGAGTTATTTTAGAATTTATATTTTTAAAATTGAATTATTTGAGAAAAAAAATCTGATTTTGCCGTTCATCGCACGGGAGTACTGCTAGTATATATAAAAACAGCAGAGTCTGTTTTCCTGCTAAAAAATGTCGCTGCCAAGGGTAATATAGTCCTTACAATATTTCATTAAGGGTAAATATGTATCTTTGCATATTATTACAAAAATACCCCTCCTCTTAATATATTTTTCCATCACCACCCACCGCAACTAAATTACACCTTATTAATCAATATTTCAAGGGAAAAACAACTATCATACTCTGCAGCTTGATTGAACTTGATTTTTTATCTTGAAAAAAAAACTGATTTTCAATGAAATTCTAAATAAATTGAATTCTTCTTTCAAATTTCAAATTAACTATTGATATCTATAAATATATTAAAGCAAAGTCGTTCCTAAATTTGGTAAGTTGGAGCCAAAAAATGTCGCTATCAAGGGGCTGCAAATGGAAATTGATTCAACATATGATTTTAGCAAATGGTTTTGAAACATGGGTGGAGAGAAAGTGGAAAAATGATCTATACTACTCACACTCTTTGAAAACTTTTAAAAATGTGCATTTTTTTCTTTTTCATTAATTAATCAACACTAGGGGTCTAGACTAGGTTGCAATATTTGAACGTTTTCTAATTATTTCTTTAAAAAATAATTGTTTAATGAACTTTAAAATTTAATGTTTTTAATTCAGAAAAATTGAAAAAAATACTCATTTTTAGTCTAGTAAACTCTTAAACAGTTATAATCTAAATACATATTCTTAAATTTTAAACTAAATTTATTGTTTTCTAATTATTAATTCATAAAATTTTTTATTAACGATAATTTTTAAATTTATATGTGGATATTTAATTTGTTTTTTTTTTTTTTCATTTTTAGTCTAAAATTTAAGAATATATATTTAGATTATAACTACTTTTCTTATGTTTTCGAGATAGATGACCATTAGTTATACATTTTTTTTTATTTTACTTTTGTCAAAAAAAGAAGAAGATTTTATTTTTTAAAAAAAAAATAAACATTGAAGAATGTGAAGATAATATAGATGACTATAGGGAGGGTCGGGGGGGGGGGGGGTAAGGGAAGTTTTGAAGGCAAAAATTGGGTACTTTTTATTTTAAAAAATAAATTTATTATGTTATATAATAATTACTACTAATGCATGATGTAGGCTTATAGATCCGGATTATTAGGCTTAATAGTTGAAAATCTCATTTTGCTTTAAAGAAAAATACTGCTACTACTATAAATAATAATCCTGTCTTTTTTCAAAAAAAAAAAAAGTATATGGATTTTTACTTTCAAAAAATAAATATGAAGGATTGAAAAAATAAAAGAAAAATGTTCATGATTTCGAATTTAAGCGAATAAGATGATTGAGATTTATTCATTTATTTATTTGTTTGAAGCAAGAAGATAATTTAATTGAGAAAAAAAGGTAAGGAGATAACTGTTCATTTCAATAAAAGTCATACAACTAAAATGGTGATAAGTGTCTGCCTTAACTGTTTTCTAATACTATCTTTCATGAAATAAAAAAGTATTTTCTATTATTATCAAAAGATTTTCTTTCACATTTTTTTTAATCAAAACCTTCTTACTTTGAAAATTATAAATTTCTTTAAACGAACTTATTTCTGGAAATTGGCGAATTTCTAGGCTTAAAATTGGAAGCTACGTTTTTATTCTTTGAACTTAGCTACTTTGGTTTTTTTTTTTGTTTAACGATTTTTAGCTACTTTGTTTTAAAAATAAAATTCTTTATTACTTGATCATTATTTTTTAATTTATGATGACATATTTTTTTATAAAAATAAAGTATTTCGTTTTTTTATTTTGTAACTTCATTCAATGTTTTGTTATCATAAAATTTAAATATAGAATACTAATTTTTAAAATGGTGCATTAATTTTTTTAAATGGTTACTAATATAAATAATATTTTAAAGTAAAAATTGATCTTTTTAATGTGAAAATCGATAAACTAAAAAAATTAAATTAGGGATGGAGCCATGACTCTATTTTTTAGTATATAGACATAATTTAGGGGTGATGTGTTGACTATGAGGAAGAAGTTAAATTTTTCTTTGTGTTGGAAGTAAAAATTATCATTAAATGTGAAGATAATTTATTTGAAGCTGATTTGGAATTTTTGGGTGGGAGATTGAAAGTTGTCCACAAAATCATGCTAATGAAATTAATTGACGATATTTATGATAGCATATGCAATGGACTCAATACACTCTAATTAAAAACAATAATAAAATTATTACATTTACGATTTTGTAAGCAAATTTTTGTAATGATTTTGTGTCCATATTATTACCCAATTAGTATCGGGGAGAGAGAAAAAGGTTGGTTAAAAAGAAAGTGAAAAAATGTTTTAGAAAATTATAAAAGGTGATATGTGATTCTATTTTATAAGTTTCAATTTCTTCGAGCAAGTCTTTATTTTTACTCTCTCTATTTTAAAATAAATATAAAAAAAAATTAGATTTTCTCTTAGTTAAATAGCAAATTTGTAAAATTATTGAACATTTATTTTAGAGATTTAAAAAGGTTTGCATGCATACTTTCGGAGAGAATAGCCTACTATGTGGATTTTCTTTATTTTTTATTGAAAGATATCTTGAAAAGTATTGATTCGAGTAGAAGTGAAACACTATTTGATGGAAAAACTGTTGTCGGTGGAGATGATAGTTTTTCAAGTGCTAAATCTACTACGAATGCTTTGTTTCAGGAAGTATTTCGAAATGTTTTAAGTAGTATTCACACTTTGGTCTTTTGATTTATTATTTCAGTACATGCATGGCTATATATAATCGCCGTGCATCGCACGGGTTTGCTGCTAGTTACAATTATGCCCTTAAATGAGTATACTTGCTTTAATCTATGCGAAGACGCCACATGGACTTCCACGTCATAATTCCATGTGGCAACATGACAATTGAGTATTATACTCTGCTATTATTTATTTTTATATAGATTCTCTCCATTAGTTACTAAAATACAGTTGCATCCGACAAAGTCAATGTACATACTAAACATACTTTAAAGTCTGAGGCTTATAACATTGACTTATTAATCGGGTGGGGCGGAGCAACACTGTGGGCCGTTGGGCCTGCACGTGTAACATGCATGCTCTGATACCATTTTAAAGTTTGAGGTTCCACCTTAAAATCAATTGGTTCTAAGAGAAGTGGTCCAGGATCTTTATATGTTAAAAGGTTCGTCAATTTTCGATACATGATAATGTCTCTAACAACATATACGTCTATTTCAGGACGGGTGAAGTACTGAAGAGAAAATAATAAGTAGAATTTGATCTAAACTCGGTAGTTATCTTAAATTTATATCTTTGGGTGCAGTAAGTTTTTTTATGAACATCTTTTTGTGTATGTGAGAGCCTATGATTTTGCTCCTTTGTTGAGGGCTTCTGATTTCCTTCCTTTGTTGAGGGATTTGTGTTTTCTTTCGTTGCTATTATGGAATATTTGTTGGATACTCTCAATCTATTTCACGGAGGGCGAAGATGATGAATTATGTTGATTTGGTTGCTTCTTCTCCAAAAAACAACACATCAGATATATTGTTGGAAGGAAGGTTTTCGACTTCCGATCAAGTTCGGGCTTCCGCAAAATCGTATTTCATCCATTTGGAAGCCTTGTGAGAGTGTGTTAACGAATGATTTCGACGATGGTCGATATCTTTTCTGGTTCATACATGACTTGGTGGATGTTTTCTTTAGGGTAGCTTTTGAGAATGTTAACTCCACTGTTTGGGTCGAGCTTCCATCAATTGTGGATACCCAACTTCAAAACATTTGTTCTTATTATTAATAAAATGTATATATTTGCTTTTAAAAAACATTCCTTTCTCACTAATTAACTTGAATCAAATATTCATTTCTTGTTTTGAATTCAAATGCTTGTTAGACAATTTTGAGTTTTAAACTATTATCAATAGCTTTCTGAATTTACATGTTTGATCAAACTTTTAAGTGGGACAAACATAGAGACATCTTTTCTTTTCTTTCCTGAAAAAGGACTGGACTCAATGGTCGAATTTGAAAATTTTGAAATTTTTACGTTACTTTATTGCATTTTTTTTTTAAGTTTTAAAAGAAGTATTATGTTTGAGTTATTAATTTTTTAAGGATGATGTAGTATTTATTTATAGTTTTTTTGTACATAATAATATTGCATTCAACTATTTATTCATTTGTTTTTGTATTTTTTTAAGTCAAGCTGAACATTTTTAAATTATACTCCATCTGTGAAATAAATCCATTGGGGAGTGAATTTTTCTTACAGATTATTACATTTTCTGGTTATTTACCTCATTGCAATTGAATCACACACACACACACACACACACACACACACACACACACACACACATATATATATATATATATATATATATATATCTTATAAGTTATCCTATTTTAAGTTCAAAACTCAAAAATAAAAAATAAAAATATCCAACTTTCATAGTTGTTGTACTTTCTTCGTCCCCCTATAAATTATACATTTGTCATTTATGACGTCTCACTATAAACACTTTCAAAAATAGAAATGTTATAATATTTTTATTCAATATGACTAACTTATTATACTCACAACAACTATTTAATTAATATTTTATATCCAGTGACGAATTCGGGAATTATTATAGGTGGGGGCAAAAAAAAAATCTTCTTAAAAATATTATTCAAATCAATCACCTTTTTTTTGTCTGGTAATATTTAATGAATAAAAGAAAAATAATATTAATGTAATAACTACTTAAACTCTTTCAACCAGTTTGTTGTCATTAATTTTTTTAATCACTTAGTTAAGATAAATGTAAAATTTGCAATTATTGAATGAATGATGAAATTGTTTTGATAAAAAAACATTTATGGATAAAGTATTTTGCAAAAATATCATTTATTTTGGTATTTTTTTTCCCTAAAAATGGTTATTCATTATGAGATACAAATAAAATTCTCTTATTTTTAAATTTTATTGTTAAAAATAAAGATATTAAGTGTCTTTTCGTTTTAGTAAAAAAATATATTTTACTGCATAATTTACCTTATGAACTCACAATATTGCATCATGAGTATATATATATATATATATATATATATATATATATATATATACATTGATTTAAACAAATAATTTAAAAAATATATAATTTATTTTAGGGATGAATAGTGGAGTAATAAATGCAATTTTTGTTATTTGATGAATAAAAATCATAAAATTACAATGACTAAGAGCATGGTAGTACGTGCTTTCATATAAATTACAATTTAATCTATCCATTAAATAATACTCCATTATTTTTCAAATATTTCAATCAACATTACATTCCAAAAAAATTAAAAATTAAATAAAATACACTCTATCAAAAGAAAATGAAAGAAAAGTGTTTGTATTAACCTTGATTTATTCAAATAAATCATTTCAAAGAATTAAAATTGATTAACATATAAAAAATAATTATAAATTTATAGTGAAAAAGTGAAAAAGCAAAGCTTACCATTTCTTACACCAAAGCTATTGCTGGAATCCATTTTCCCACATCCTCAGTTGAATGTAAAAATTCATCATTAGAAGTAAAAAATTCAACTTAATCCCATGACGTTTTATCCTCTAATGCAAATATAAACATA
Organism: Adenophora triphylla var. japonica; assembly: GCA_022495995.1. NCBI lineage: Eukaryota > Viridiplantae > Streptophyta > Magnoliopsida > Asterales > Campanulaceae > Adenophora > Adenophora triphylla. The sequence continues at coordinate 122,550 of JAFEMH010005370.1, forward strand.
TACAAAATTTAAAATTTCAACACTTTACATTAGGTTCTTATCAATAATTTTAAAATAGATTTTTATCATGTTAGGAGAAAATCTTGCTAGTTAAATACGCATAAAACTCAAATTTTTACTTTCTTTCGTAAGTGTTCAAGCCAATAGGATAATAGAATGATGCCACATGGAATTCCATGTCATAATTCCATGTGTCAAACTATGTGAATAGCATTAGACTCTCCTATATAATATACTCCCTCTGTCCCGATAATAGCTTCACCATTTTGGCCTGGCACGGAAATTAAGGGTGGAGAAAATATTGTGAGTGTAATAGTAAAATAGAAGAGAGAATGAGTGGAGGGAATAGTAAATTTAAAAATTGTTGTGAGTATAAAAGTGAAATAGGAGAGCGAATGAGTGAGTGGAATAGTAAAGATTATTTGCCATTTTAGGAAAGGTGAAGCTTCTAACGGGACACTCTTTTAGAAAATTGGTGAAACTTTTATTGGGACGGAGGGAGTATATATATTTAGGTTCAGGACCAGACCATTACATTATAGGACCAGTTCCATTGGTCCGGTTCTAATGGTCCGGTTCCACCGGTTCTACAAATTACAATATAATATGTTTTTTTACAATGATAAAATCTTCAAACATGCATATCTAAAAACCAAATTGATGAACAATATTTTAGTGAATTATTTGCATTAATTACTTCAACATTATTGGAATATTTCTTTATAAATTTCGCATTTTTTCACTTTGGTCAAATATTTCTTTAAATCTTTTGCATTTATAAATAAAATTTATTATATTTTTTTACAATTATCTCAATTCAATCTAAATACCAAATCCAATTATCTAAGCACAAAACTCAATGAACATACCAAAAGTGTCGAGTTGGGCCATGCGAATAAAGCCCAATCACAGACAGCCTTGACTCTCACATCCTCAATGAGGCTGACCCAACCAAAACAGGGCCCAAAGCCCATCTAAAGGATCAGTCGACTAAGCCCATGGTCCGGCCCATCAGGCCCCGACTTAACTTAGTCCGACTTCAGAATCCGTATTACAACTCGGGTACGAACCATGCTCTACCTGACAGTCAGGTCGACCATTCCTCGAATGGTGACCTCGACCTAAACAACAAGTGACGACTTGACACTTGCCGGCGTATTTGGTTGAACTATTCTCATAACCATATCCCTACAAATCAGGGGCCGTTATAGACACGTTCCCATTACCAATAACCGCCGCTACAAGCACGGAGCACATGTCGCCTCCCCAAAAATACACCACTTTTGTCTATAAATACTTCATCACTACCAAACGGTGAAAGGTAACTGCCATTTTGCTATTGGAATTCATTCATTCAATACATTTTGAGCAATATTCAACTGTGATCTTACTCACGCCCGAGCGTCTTCGCCGAGACACATCCGGCTAGTCGTGGGTTCCGATTTCTGTGTCAAGGAGCCAGGTGATTCGTTCGCCACGTGGAGGAAGATTGATAAGCACAATTCCCGCCGCATCGCCTTGGTTCCATTGCCGGGAATCGTGCTTTAGCTTGACCTCGAAAACTCCATCAACCTACAACAATGGTGACTTCAGACGGACACGTATCTGAGGCTTCACTTGGGCACGAAGAAGAAAACAACAACACGAATGCAAACGCTGAGAACCTGAACTTGCCTCCTCCACCACCAAATCGTCCTCATGGTAGAGCCACGCGCTCTACCAGTGTTGTTGATGGCAGAGGATTGCCTGACACAAGGAGAGGGAAAAGGCATATGGAGGGACAAGGAGTCCCACCTCCTCCTAAGCGTCCAACTGGACAGGTGAACATGGGAAATAGGGCAGGCCCCTCAATTAATCCCATGAGCAAGAAGGAAATGATGTTAGAACGAGCTCAAATCTTGGCTGACTTGATAGCCATGGAGGAGGCAGAGCAGGCCGACGTACGTTCAGAAAGGATTGCTCCCTCCCAAGTCTCCAACAGCAAAGCAGCCAGAGTGCTAGGCCAAATGAAGGTGTGGGGCGTAATGGCGAGAACAGGATAGTTCGCCGAGCTCCCACTATTGTTCATGTGCCGAGTAACGACCTAAGGGCTAGCCTCACTGTAAATAGGGAGCAGGAGGCTCAATCTCGATTTGAGGACGCAATTAATGTACCAATAGAAATAGGCGCATTTCCCCAGCACGGACACAGAGATCAGGGTCTCATAGAGACAGGAACGGGCGCAGGTCGCCTATAAGAGAGGAGAGGCGCAGGTCGCCATCCGATGCTAATAGGCGCAGGTCGCCATCCGGTGCTGATAGGCGCAGGTCGCCACAAAGAAATGACAGGCATAGATCTCCAGTTCGATCAGAGAGGGCTCATTCTCACAGAGACAGGAGGAGTAGGCAGGTAACTCCCCCTAGAAGTGAAGGTCAGAAGTCAAATGTTGTTCTCCCTCCAGGGGATGAAAGACCCGATGCTAGAGAGTGGTTGTTGATGAAAAAGAAATTTGAACAATGGGAGGAGGAGAAGAAAAAGGAGATTGGAAAGGTCGAACGAATTGATTATGCTCTTCGACCTCTATCCAAAGAAATCGTGATAGTCGACCTCCTCCTACTTTCGTGTTGCCTCTTCTCGGAGAAGTATTCGGGGTCGACCAATGCAAAGAGTCATATAGCACATCTGGAAGCCACAATGTGTTTTGTCGCCAATGAGGATGACAATATGTGCAAAGCTCTCCTAAGCACACTCACTGGGGCAGCCTTAACTTGGTTCAATGGTTTAGCCGCTGGTAGCATCACCACTTGGACATGCTTCAGGACAAAATTCTTAGATCGCTTCTCGATCGCCGGAGCTCTAAGGTGACATCACACGATCCGAACAACTTGGTACAGGCCAAAAATAAAAGCTCGATGAGCTACTTCACCAAGTTCAAGGAAATGGTGGATAAGATAGAGGAGGACCTCACTGATAGGGAAGTCATCAATTGCTTCCGAAACGGTATTTCCTCGGCAGACATTGATGATGAACTCACAAGCCAGACAAGAACAACTCGACATGAGTTGTTTGAGAAAGTGTATAATGTCGCTCTTGCCGAGGAAAGGAAAGAGAAGAAGAATGGAAAGAGTCCCAAGACCGAGGGCGCCGATGATAAGAAGGACCCCAAAGAAGAATGGAGGAAATAATAAGAATGGAAAGAACAGGACTAGGGCTACGAGAAGGTGCTCGAGGTTTTCACTCCCCTTACGGTGAGTCGAACAAATCATGAATGCCGTCGAGTTGGCACCACCCGCCCCAATGAACCCGTGCAACAAGTTCGTAAGGGACAACAAAGAAATACCGTGATTACCACAAAGACACGGGTCATCTCACAGAGGATTGCTTGGGTTTGAAGCGTATCATCCAAAGAATGGTCGAGCAGGGGAGACTCGACGCATATGTGAAAAGACCTCAAGCTGGTGGAGGTGAGCAGCCAGCAGGTGGACAACAAGGGCCGAGGCAACCCAGAATGAACTTGGGGGTCATTACAGAGCAAGCAAGTAACACTGCCATCAAGCAAAAGATCTTTCAACTCAGCAAAGCCCCACATGTGCCTCCAAGGAGAGAAGTCAGGGATGAAGCGATCAGCTTCTACCCCCACGAATTGGCAACTAATATGGCAGCTAGGGAGCAAGTTCTCGTCATCCCAGGTCTCATAGACGGATGTACGATGAGCAGACTCTTAGTCGACACGGGGGCCTGCAAGGATATTTTGTTCTACAAAACTTTCAAAGAGATGGGTCTTAATGACGAGCAGTTGGAAAGGTATGATGGCAGGTTGGAGGGCTTCACCAACCATCGAGTTGATGCAAAAGCGTGATAGAGCTCGACGTCGACTCCAGGGCCAACACCCCTCGTGGTCGTTTCAAAGGTACAATTTATTGTGATTGATGTAAACAAAGTGACTATGCCGCTATACTTGGTATTCCCGGTCGTCGCTCTTGGAATGGTGGCGTCGATACCTCATCGCCGAGTCAAGTTCCCCACACCGCTGGAGTAGGCCGCGTACAAGGCACGGCCTCGAGCTTACCTGGACCATGTTCTTCGGAAAGAAAGAAGAGAGAGCTTGAGATCGAGACGGCAGACGGTTATCTAAAGCTATCTCAATCAGTCACCAAAACTACTCGGCTGTCTACAATCACCAATGTGGAGGAGTCGACCTATCGCTCAAATGACGAGGTCATGCTTGAGTCGACACGTCACTCTAACACCACAGAGGTCGATCCAGATGTAGTTATGGTCGACCAAGTCCTCATAGGCAACCTATGCCTCCAGCTCGACAATAACTCGGGGGCCACCACCACCACCAGCGAGGTTGCAGATAAGCTGGATGATATGATAGCAGAGGAGGCTCCACACCTGGGGGCCGAGGAAAGGCAAAAAGTAAGGGAGATTATCATCGAAACCTTGCAATTCGTGTGGATGGTCCGTAACCGGAAGCCGTGGACGAGCTAGAGTCGGTGGTCACCAACCTTTCCTACCCCGACCAAAAATTCAAATTGGGAAACAGTTGTCAGCTGAAGAAAGGCTGAAAATAATCGAGCTGCTTAAGGAGAGCAATGATGTCTTCGCATGGAGAGTAGAGGACATGAGGGGAATCAAGGAAGAGGTCGCCGTTCATAGACTTGAAGTCAACCCGACCATAAAGCCTAGACCCCAAAAATTGAGAAGCTTTGCTCGTGACAAGGAGGAGGCTATAAAAATCGAGGTACAAAAACTTTTGAGTGCAGGGATAATCAAAGAGGCCACTCATACAACGTGGTTGGCCAACGTGGTCATGGTGAAAAAATCAAATGGCAAATGGCGGATGTGCGTCGACTTCACCACTCTCAATCTTGCTTGCCCAAAAGACAGCTATCCCCTCCCTAGGATCGACAAGCTAGTTGACTCCATTGCTGGTCACTCCACCCTCAGTTTCCTCGACGCTTACTCAGGTTACCACCAGATTAAGATGCATGAGGATGACATAGTCAAGACGGCATTTCAAGCGGTTGGAGGCATCTACTGCTACAACATGATGCCGTTTGGATTGAAGAATGCAGGGGCGACTTATCAGAGGATGGTGAACAAAGTCTTTGCTTCTCAAATTGGTCGAAACATGGAGGCCTACGTCGATGATATGGTCATCAAAACAAATACTGGACGTCACGTGGTCGACCTAAAGGAAACGTTCGCCAATTTAAGAGCAAACGACATGAAGCTCAACCCTAGCAAGTGTGTATTTGGTGTAGCTGCTGGAAAGTTCCTTGGGTTCATGGTATCTCAACGGGGTATAGAGGCTAATCCAGAGAAAATCAAGGCTTTAGTCGACATGAAGGCTCCCACCAAAGTGTCAAAGAGATGCAGCGACTTAACGGAAGGGTAGCAGCTCTTGGGCGTTTCATATCAAAGTCACAGAGAGGTCTCTCCCTTCTTCAAAGCATTGAGGGGACGAAAAGTTTTGAATGGACGACCGAATGTCATTCGTCGTTCCAACCCCGAAGGATTACCTCGCTACTCCACCTCTCTGAGTAGCCCGACCACCGGTGAAACTTTGTTTGTGTATTTATCCTGGGAGATAAATCAGTGGCAGTGGTTTTGATTAGAGAAGATGAAGGGCTTCAAAAGCCAGTATACTACATCAGCAAAGCCTTATCAGATGTGGAGAGCAGGTATTACAATGCTGAGAAGGTCGCTTATGCTCTAGTCGTGGCTTCAAGGAAGCTGCGAGCTTATTTCTTGGCTCACCCAATTGTGGTTCTTACTAATGCGCCTTTAAGAAAGATATTGCACAAGCCGGAGAGTTCAGGTCGACTGCTCAATTGGTCAATTGCCCTTACTGAATTTGACATCGAGTATCGACCTCGAAAGGCACTGAAGGCTCAAGCTCTAGCAGACTTCTTGGTCGAGCTTACGTTCACCAAAGAAGACAACGAGCAGCGAGCTCCGAAGGAAAAGGCTAAAGGGAAGGAACCAGAGTCCCAGGTCGCCATCAGTCTACCCGACGATTGTTGGAAGGTCTATTCAGACGGATCAGCGACCAAGAATAGCAGTGGAGCTGGGATAGTGCTAATTGAACCAGAATCTGGGACAGTGTACGAGGAATCACTAAGGTTCAAGTTTGATGCTTCCAACAACCAGGCTGAATATGAAGCCTTGATAGCAGCCATAGAGTACGCCAAGTGTTTTGGAGCAACTAAGATCATGGCTTATTGTGATTCACAACTGATAGTTAACCAGGTCAGAGGCGAGTACGAGGTACTTAGCTCCACGTTGATTAAATACTGTGACCTGGTGAAGGAGCTGATAAAGGATTTGGAATTCTGGGAGATTCAGAGGATTGGAAGGGAGGACAACGAGCTAGCCGACCTCCTCTCGAAACTAGCTACCTCAGATGAGCCACATGATGAGCCCATCTCTTTTCTTGAAAATCCAGCTTATGAGAGAGTAAAAATTCAATGCGTAGAGGACGCCTCAAGAAATTGGGCTTATGAGAAGTGTTGGATCGAGGAAATGAAGGCGTACATAGAAAGCGGCGAGCTGCCAGATGACGAGAAGAAGGCTCGAGCTATCAAAAAGAAAGCTCCGAGGTATGTCATTCAAGGAGGCTATCAAAGAGAAAGCTCCGAGGTATGAGTAGCGACCTGCGAGTAAAGCAATTCTCATCAAATTTTCCTTAACTTCCAAGCCGACAAAGTCAACTCGAAAGTTGGGGGCCACTGAACATACCAAAAGTGTCGAGTTGGGCCATGCGAATAAAGCCCAATCACAGACAGCCTTGACTCTCACATCCTCAATGAGGCTGACCCAACCAAAACAGGGCCCAAAGCCCATCTCAAGGATCAGTCGACTAAGCCCATGGTCCGGCCCATCAGGCCCCGACTTAACTTAGTCCGACTTCAGAATCCGTATTACAACTCGGGTACGAACCATGCTCTACCCGACAGTCAGGTCGACCATTCCTCGAATGGTGACCTCTGTAGCGATGCGTGAATTTTGAATAACAGAGTCGCCACTTATTATTTATTTAGGAAAACAATAAGAAAAACCTTAAAAAGAGATTTGAGGGTTCGGGGGTTAAGTTATCGAATGGGTAGGTCGAGGAGCATCCATTCCACCCAATCCGGAGATCGGTCTTGCCAATTGAGTATTATCAATCTTTTTAATTAAATAAAGAACAAGAAAACCCTAATCAATTTCTTGATTAGGAATGTCGGATTGTACGCTTCGAGATCGCCTTCATCGATTGAAGGGACTCTAGGCTAATCCTTTTGATGGGATTACACCACTCTAAAAGCCAATAGAGAGAGATTAAGAAGAAAAGAGTAAAAAGTATAGGAGTTTACCTAGCGTTTGGGGAGGATTTGATTTAGAACGTGGTTCTAAGATGTCTTCTCGATCGAGAAGTGATTTGGGCAGAGCTTCGACTCAATATGAGAGTCAAGTCTTGATGCGGACAGAGCTTCGTCTTGATGCTAGGCTTGAGCCTTGATGTTCGTCAATCAACGTGGTTGAAGGACGAATTTAGGAGTTGTTTGTGAGTGATTTGAAGGAGTCTTTCGTGGAAAGAAACAGCAAAATTGTGTGTGTTGTGTGAAATCTGGACCTCTGAAACAGTGGAAGTCACCAAGTATTTATAGGGGTTTAAGAGGTAGAGGTGGAGAGGTAAAACACTCCTAGAAAGCTTCCGTAACTCAATTCGATTGGAGAACCGGATTAGATGAGGTTTATCAAGAAAAGAGTTTGGGACGGAGAAGAATTGTGATTACGCACATCCTGTCGAGGGATATCTCGCGCGAGATATGATATCTCGTGCGAGATATCTAGTCTCGATGACTATTTTGTCCTCTTCGCTTATTCCGTTAGTCGGTTAGGTCCAAAACTAACGAGGTTAGTTAGAAACTTAACGAAACATGACGAAACCGATATGCTTTCATCAAAACATAAAAGAGAGACGAAGAGTAGTGTAATCATGAATTATTGGTTCGTAATGGGGTGTCTACAGAGCCCCTCGGCGACGTGTCTTATGAAAGAAGAAGTGTCGTCGATAGAAAAGACATCATTCTGAACATTGGGATGGTCGTGCCGCACGGCTGCCTACGTATCTCTAAGAGAGAATCAGACCAAACGTAGTTCGACTCCAAAACACTAAAAAGGCTATTTTAGGTATTTTGAAAAGCATTTTTGAAAATCGAAGAGGTATTTTTTTGAAAAGGTAAAATCATACTGAGGAATCAAGGACTTGACCCAATTCTGATGATACCCGGTTTGTTGATGAAGTTGTTGAAGTGCGTCGTCCGAGGTTACTGACGTAGCTTGTTGTTGCCGAGGTCACGGACTTTGTTGTCGTTCCCGAGGTCACGGACTTTGTTGTCGTTGCCGAGGTCACGGACTTTGTTGTCATTGCCGAGGTCACGGACTTTGTTGTCGTTGCCGAGGTCACGGACTTGAAGTTTGCTGCCATCACAGACTTTGTTGAGGTTGCCGAGGTCACGGACTTGAAGGTTGCTGCCATCACAGACTTTGTTGATGTCACCGAGGTCACGAACTTGAGGTTGCTGCCATCACAGACTTTGTTGATGTCGCCGAGGTCACGGACTTGAGGTTTGCTGCCATCACAGACTTTGAAGTTGTTGCCGAGGTCGCGGTCTTGAAGTCGTCGGTTGAGGTAGAGGTTCTGTCGGCCCCTGTAATGCAAGGATATATGCATGCTGGTCTCGGATAGACCCGAATGATTCTTACCTTTCTGTACCTGTCAGCACATAAAGATTCCAAGTAGAGATTTTTTTTCAAATTTTAGTTGTTTGACTGGACTTACGTGGTGGTGCACACGTCTGTTCGTGTAAATGGCCGATCGGACATTTTGGTGGTGAGTTTATGTATGAGTATATGGTATATGGAAATGTAGGGACATGTGTATGGATTTGTATTTGAGAGGGGTGAAATATATGAGTGAACTTGTGTTTGACAAGTTGGGACCTAATCAGGTTTATGCAGAATCTGTTGCTAGTCAGCGAGGGTGTATTGTTGTAGAATTTCGTTCGATGAGTATCCTTGTGTGAACACATCTAGGTCTGTTGAGAATCTTCATTCTTACTTCTCCTTGAGTCGTGTCTCTAGGAGGCAAACGACTACACATCTGTCGACTGTCGTAATGGCTTTATGTCCAAGGCCTTTTGGTGTCTCAAGCCCCAAGTTGCTTGCAAGTGGTAGATGACTTTGTGAACAGGCTTGTGAAGCTGTTCTCTTGATTTGAAGATGATCGAAGAAGACTCTCTTTGTTGATTTGCTTTGAAGAAGATCGGATGACGTTTGATGAAGAAGGTTGAAGAATAGTCTCCCTTTCCCCTTGATTTTTTTTTTCTTAGTGACGCACCCTGGTTTTTGCCTAGACCGCCCTTTCGGGTTTTCAATCTAGCGGGCATCTCTTTTGCGTCTTTTTTTTCATTTTTTTTTTGAAAGTAGTATGTAACTCGAAGAGAGCTCAGAGAGAGAAAATCTTATTGAGGAGAGAGAAATGAGATCTCAAGTTAGTTTAGGAGAGACGGACTCTATTTTTGGAAGGTGATCCAAGCATTGATTTTTTGGAGAAGTGTATTCTCTGATGATGAGAGTGAGAAACAAAGAGGAAAGCCCCTAATGCAGATTTGATTATTTTGAAGAGTTGAAGTAGAGATTGACTGGGGGAGGAAAGGTGAGGAAGCCCCAGTTTTGATGCTTGAATTTCAAGAGTGTGTATGAGAGTGGCTAACAGGAAGCCCCTAGACTCAACAAAGAACGCTACATGGCTCAAAGGTCTAGAAAAGTTGTTCTACTTTTAATGGACCTTGCTTCATCTAGAAATTTCTAAACAAGATTGAGGAGAAAGCCAATCATTAGTATGACTTAAGGGTAAACATTTTTCTTGATACTGAAAGTCTTCTTCACTTGATGTAGGAGGATTTTGAGGAATCCTCTTTTCTTTTATTGGTATCACTTGACTCCTCTTCTTTGTGGGAGAGTCCTTCTTGCCTTTGTTGAAATTCCATCCTTGTTGTGGGGCGATGAAGGCTTGAGAGGTTTTTTTTTTTTTTTTTTTTTTTCGATGCTCTATTTTTACCTAGGACGAATTGAGGAGTTTCGTCCTAGCGAGCTTTTTATTATTTATTTTTTTTTACTCTCAAAGCCTTGAGTTGAGTAGCCCCACTTTTCTTTGGATGAATGTTGACAGCATCACCTTTGGCTTTCTTCGTTTGTTGACCTTTGACCTTCAGTAGGGTAATGTTTAGCCCTTAAGCCTTCTAATGATAACTTGCTTCTTAAAGTCACTTAGAAGTTTCTATTTTTGCGATGATTTAGGGAATGTAAGGTCCATTATTTTGCATGAGTTGAATGATATTCATGAGGTAGAACAACTTTTAGGGAAAGTGTTTAGGAAAAGAAATTACTTTAATTTATTGAGAAATTTAAGAACGGACTCGATAGTTTAGAAGACACAAACTAGAGGAGGTGAGGAGTACTAGAAAGACAGAACGACTCTTCGAGTTCATACTTGGAAATTTAAAACCTAATCTACTTCTATCAAAGGAGAAAGGGAGAGGATAGTGGTAGCCCCAAAGTGGTAAGTGTAGATTTATTCTTGGAGCTTCATCTTCTTCATGGATTGCGAGGGAGAGGATTGGTGATGACGTTGGGACGTTCTAGATCTCCATTATCAAAGAGGTCTTGTATGATGTCCTTCAAGTGGTGGCAGGAGTTGGTGTCATGGTCGGTGAAGTTGTGGTACTTGCAGAATAAGTGATGAGCATGATTCGGACCCATATCCTTCGGAGGACCACCTTCCCTTGGTTTGATTTTTTCATTCTGGACAAGCACATCGAAGAGTTCTTCTTGAGTGATTCCTTCAATTTTGTCGTAGTGCCTCTTTTTCTTTTCGGGAGGAGGGACAGCAGAATACTTTCCGGTGTTGGGGCGGCTGAGTGCAATAGCGTTGACTGAAGCATCCTTATTTGTAGCGGGTTTGTTGTAGCGGAAAGTACTTTCCTTCTTTTTGCTTTTTAGGAAGTCGTCAACCCTAATTCCGGACTCGAGGAGTTCATTGAAACTAGGAAAGTAATTACCGGCGAGCTTCTCTTGAAATTCATCACGGAGGCATTGGAGGAAGATGTGGATTTGCTCTTTGAGAGTAGGCCTTTCGACGATTTCAGTGAGTTTGAGTCTCCATCTTCTAGCAAATTCAGCAAAGGACTCATTTGCATGTTGTTTGGTTTGTTCAAGATCCCTCCTAGTAGGGCGGTAGGTGGAGTTGTCTTCAAACTGCCTTTGGAAGACCAAACATGCGGATGACCAATCGAGCCTTGTAGTCGTAGGAAGAGACATGTACCAATCCCTTGCAGCACCTTCTAAAGTTTGAGGAAAGCATTGGGCCAAGATTGTGTTATCAACGCCCATTGGAAGCATGGCCCAAGTGTAGGTTTCAACATGAGCTCGAGGACAGGTAGTACCATTGAACTTGGCAATATCGGGTGTCTTGTACTTGCGAGGAAACTTAGTGATGGATTGTTGAAGAGCATCGGGATCAAATGGAACGAATGACCCTTTGGAAGTGTCAAGAGTTGCAAGCTTCTTTTCGAGGTAGTTCTTAGTAACATGGTCACCAAGTTTAGTAGTTTCACCACTGCCTTCTTTCTTGGTTTTAGCACCCTTGGAGGTATGTTCCTCATCATCGGAGGAGGATGAGGAAGAGGAGGAATCAGATTCTTCCTTTTTCTTGCTTGACTTCTTGGTTTTTCTATTCACTTTGGTGTAGGATTCCTCTTCGTCGGAGGAGGATTCCACTTTCTGCTTTTGCTTTCTTCCTTTCTTGACTTTCAAATCGTTGAGTTCTTTCATGAGGGCGGCCATTTGGGCGTTTTGCTCATCAATTTGCTTACTTTGTTCATCCAACCTAGTCATGGCTTCGATGAGTTGGACCTTAGCATCGTTGAAATCGGCCTCGGTGGTAGAAGGAGAAGCAGACATCGTGTCGAGCTTTGGCAAAGAACCTAGACGTGTAGCAACCGGGTTAAACCATGATCGAGTCCCAACAAGTCGGCTGAATAGGGTGAATGAAGGCTTTGAAGGTTTGACGGTTTTGGCCAAAACACGAAAAGACCGAACACTTATCTCGTACGAGACAAGTAGTCTCGCGCGAGACTTCACCACGGAAAGTCACAATTTTCTGATTTTAATCCTAATTTTGGTCGGACGAAAAATCCGTTTTGGGGGTTTCTAAAGTTCAAGAACCAAACCTAGGGACCTAGGGGTCGGAGTAATCCAAAGTAACATCAAGTTTTGTGCAATAATTTTGATGAGAAAATTTTCTCTTTTTTAGGGGCAAATCCGAAGGGACAACCGTAGGGACGTTTTCGAAGGGACGATTCCGAAGCGACATTTTTTTTTTTTCCGTGGATTATTGCACAAAACGATCTTGACAAGGGATTACAAGGACTCCAAGATCAAACCGACCGGTCAAGGAGTGTCTTAAAAAGTCAATCTACATGATATGTGGCGATGCAGGGCTGAAAGGCTAGGCTCCCCGCGATATGACAATCTAGGTGGATTGAATACACGGAGTGGGATGATCCAACTTCGGAGAGACCGGCGACTAGGTGGTTACCGTCATTCGTCCTTAGTGTGGGTCCCGGGTTTATAGAGGGTATGTAGTGCAATGACAGTTATATATGAGTGCGCGTGTGTGAGAGTCAATCTAGGTGATAGAGTAAAATAGAAAGTTTTTTTTTTTGAAAACAAAAGAAAACAGATAGTGGCCGCACCAAGTGGTTGCCTACGTTTCTCCCAAATTAGGAAGACTCAGGCCGTCGTAGTTCCACTTAAAGAGAGAGAAGGAATTAAATTAATTTAAATTACAACTCCCGAATCCTCCATGGACCGGACTTTAAATTAAAAAACCAATCGCACGCAGGTATATAGTTTAAGTAATAAATTAATTATTCTACCCTGCAAAACAAAGTTAGTACAAGCAAAATAGAAATAATATATTTTTTTTTTTTTGAATTTTCTGGATTTTATTTGAAAATTTTCGGAACTGTTTTGTTTTGTTTTTTTGTTTTTTTTTTTGAATTTTTTTTTTTTGATTTTTTTTAATAAGGTCAAACCCTTAAGCAAAGTCAACCAAGCAAGCAAATGAAGTGACCCATGTCAGGCGGCTGACTTCTCCTTTTTATTTATTTATTTATTTTTTATTTTTTTTTTTTCAAAGCCTTGATAAAGGTCAAACTTGATGACCTAAGCCTTTTTTTCTCATTTTTATACTGCGCCGCCAAACAGAGGATGCAATAATATTTTTTTTAGCTGAATACAAATCTCGCGCGAGATAAGTATATCTCGTGCAGGACAAATATTCAGACAGTAATTTTTTTTGAAAACAGTGTCGAAAAATTCCAAAAAATTCCAGAAAAATTAGATTTTTTGCAGAAAAATAAAAAGATTGATAATACTCAATTGTTAACGCAAGTCTAACCCTCTTAATTAATTGTCCCCAGCAGAGTCGCCAAACTGTAGCGATGCGTGAATTTTGAATAACAGAGTCGCCACTTATTATTTATTTAGGAAAACAATAAGAAAAATCTTAAAAAGAGATTTGAGGGTTCGGGGGTTAAGTTATCGAATGGGTAGGTCGAGGAGCATCCATTCCACCCAATCCGGAGATCGGTCTTGCCAATTGAGTATTATCAATCTTTTTAATTAAATAAAGAACAAGAAAACCCTAATCAATTTCTTGATTAGGAATGTCGGATTGTACGCTTCGAGATCGCCTTCATCGATTGAAGGGACTCTAGGCTAATCCTTTTGATGGGATTACACCACTCTAAAAGCCAATAGAGAGAGATTAAGAAGAAAAGAGTAAAAAGTATAGGAGTTTACCTAGCGTTTGGGGAGGATTTGATTTAGAACGTGGTTCTAAGATGTCTTCTCGATCGAGAAGTGATTTGGGCAGAGCTTCGACTCAATATGAGAGTCAAGTCTTGATGCGGACAGAGCTTCGTCTTGATGCTAGGCTTGAGCCTTGATGTTCGTCAATCAACGTGGTTGAAGGACGAATTTAGGAGTTGTTTGTGAGTGATTTGAAGGAGTCTTTCGTGGAAAGAAACCAGCAAATTGTGTGTGTTGTGTGAAATTATGGACCTCTGAAACAGTGGAAGTCACCAAGTATTTATAGGGGTTTAAGAGGTAGAGGTGGAGAGGTAAAACACTCCTAGGAAGCTTCCAGAACTCAATTCTGATTGGAGAACCGGATTAGATGAGGTTTATCAAGAAAAGAGTTTGGGACGGAGAAGAATTGTGATTCTGCACATCCTGTCGAGGGGATATCTCGCGCGAGATATGATATCTCGTGCGAGATATCTAGTCTGATGACTATTTTGTCCTCTTCAGTTTATTCCGTTAGTCAGTTAGGTCCAAAACTAACGAGGTTAGTTAGAAACTTAACGAAACATGACGAAACTGATATGCTTTCATCAAAACATAAAAGAGAGACGAAGAGTAGTGTAATCATGAATTATTGGTTCAGAATGGGGTGTCTACAACCTCGACCTAAACAACAAGTGATGACTTGACACTTGCCGGCGTATTTGGTTGAACTATTCTCATAACCACATCCCTACAAATCAGGGGCCGTTATAGACACGTTCCCATTACCAATAACCGCCGCTACAATCACGGAGCACATGTCGCCTCCCCAAAAATACACCACTTTTGTCTATAAATACTTCATCACTACCAAACGGTGAAAGGTAACTGCCATTTTGCTATTGGAATTCATTCATTCAATACATTTTGAGCAATATTCAACTGTGATCTTACTCTCACGCCCGAGCGTCTTCGCCGGAGACACATCCGGCTAGTCGTGGGTTCTGATTTCAGGTCAAGGAGCCAGGTGATTCGTTCTGTCACGTGGAGGAAGATTGATAAGCACAATTCCTGCTGCATCACTCAATATTTTTATTAGTAAAAATTTCTAAGTCTCGTTGTTGTTAGCTTAATATTCAACAACTATTCAATAATGCTAAAACCTAATAAAAATCGAAAATAAACATCTACAATCGTAATAAACCCTAAACCCTAAAGATATAGAGATAAGTATGTATTCGAGAATGTCACCGCATTGTTGCTCGTGGAGGATCATAAAGGCCCCGACCAAATAGCTTGCCTTAGGCCCCAAATTCCACAAAATTGGCCCTTACCCCATTTCTTCTTCCCCAACTCCCAACCTTTCTTGTTGTCCTTTTTTCTTCTTCTCCGTCTCTGGCCTGACCCTAACCCTAACCCACCCCATCTTTTGTAGCCTGCCCCAAACCTTCTGTCGTCTTCAACTCCCAAGCCACAATCCAAATCATCATTTTTCTCGGCCAAGAATCGGTGTGGAGATCAAATTCGGTGTCACCGAATGGTCGCTAGGGTACCCAGTTCGTCGCCGTCGTACGTTGCCCGAAGTGATGGTAGCCGGTTGTATACTTTGTTTGAGGTCAGCAGATCTGACTTTGTCGGAGGTTGATGGGGAAGAGAGTTAGGGTTTTATCTGAGATGGGGAAGAGGAATGATTTTAGTGAATGACTCTATTATCCCTAAATCCATACCCCCATTCTTATATACTTCTTCTCTTAAACTCATTCTTATATACTTCTTCACTTTCTAATCATATAAATGTGCTAAATTGTTGTTTTAAACATTCTGTTTTTGTGATGAAAATTCAGCCATAGTTGGATGATTTTTTGCCCAGAATTGGCCACACTCATCCGAAAAATAAGGAGAGTTCATCCACACCCGGGCGAAAAACAAAAAAAAAAGATCGGTCATATCCGGCCGAAAAACAAAAAAAGTTCGGCCACACCCTGCTGAAAAATAAAAAAAAGTTCGGCCACACCCAGCCGAACCATTAATAAAGTTCGATAGCTACTGGCCGATTTTTTGGAATGGTTCGGCCAGTACCGGCCGAACTTTTGTAATTTAGGTAAAAAAAATTAAATTATTTTGTCCTAACATTTAGGTACATAATATTGTTTTAACATGAGTTTTACAAAAAAAAAAAAATCAAAAACTACCCTTATTAGGAGTTTCGGCAGGTAGTGGCCGAATAGTTTCAAGGTTTTCGTATGAGAATAATTAATATTGAAAAACATAATACAAACATAATCGGATGAAAATAATTATTCAAACATAATATAAACATAATCGGATGTAAATAGTTGTTCAAGAAATATTCAAGAAATATTCTAAAATTTCGGCCATGAGTGGATGAAATATTCAAGAAATTCGGTCGGGTGTGGATGACATTTTGAGAATTTTCAGCCACTATTGGCCGACCAGATCTTGAAATTCGGCCACTACTGGTCGAACCACCCTAAGTCCAGATTTGAACAAATTACTAAGAATTCTCAAATTGAAACTTTAACAACAAATATTTAATGAAACAAAATTTCAAAATTCTGATTTCTCTCTTTCTCTCTCTCTCTCTCTCTCTCTCTCTCTCTCTCTCTCTCTCTCTCTCTCTCTCTAGTCGGTGCAATGAGTGTTGGTGGGTGTGGATGAGTGGGTGAGAGTTATAGGGGTGTATGGGTGGGTGAGAGTTAATGGGTAAATGGGTTAAATGGTACAAAGGGAAACGGAGGGGTTTGTTTTAATTTTTTGGAAATGGATTTAATAATACGGGTTTACTCAACAAATTTACGGGCCTATATAACAATTCTCAATTGAGAAGTGATAAGAAAATTTTATTAAAAGTATTTTTTAACTCGATTATTTGTTTTTTCTTGAAAGACACAATTTAAAATAATTAAAATTATAAAATATATATGGAAAAAAAGCAACAATAGTACCACAACTATAGAGCTTGTTTGGATTTCATACATAAACTAGTTTTCGTTGTAAATACAGTACATGATCTATTTTGAATGCTCGTTTAAGATACATAGGGCTAACAACATTCATTTTTTCAGTTAAATAAACATGTGCAATGCAAGTGACCTACTTTTTAAAGGGCAAAATTGAAAAATCAATTCAATTAATATAACATAACTATAGTGATTTTAAGTGTAAAATTAAGAATAAAAGGGCTACAATGTAAATTATTTATTCACCAATTAACCCCAATCTCAACTTAGATCTTGTATTTTTCACCCTTTATTTCCATCACTCACCACCATCCCCACCTTCACATTTAAAGCCATTGTAGTTATGTTATATTAATTGGATTGATTTTCCAATTTTGCCCTTTAAAAAGTGGGTTACATGCATTGCAAAAGTTTATTTAACCGAAAAAAATGGATGTCATTAGCCCTAGGCACCTTAAACGAGTATTCAAAACAGATGAGGTACTGTATTTGCAACGAAAACAGTTTAGGTATAAAATCCAAACAAGCCATATAATGGGGGTACTATTGTTGCATTTTCTTCAATATATACTATAAAATTATAAATTAAGGTAATAGTTAATAACTTGATTTATTATTATCATTCCATATAATAAAAAAATGTTTTTGCTTATAAAAAAGAAATATTTATTTTAAGTTTTAATATATTGATGTTTTAAATTCTTTGATTCACAACCTTTTACTTATGGAATTTTCAATAAACTCCTTAAAAGAAAAATCACCTTTAAACTAACTTGTCTGTTAAATTGTTAACTCTCATGCACTAATCTGTTAATTTTATAACCGATTAAAAAAGGTGGTCAAATTGAAAATTAAAGTAAAGTACACATGCGACATTTCACGTTCAGTAACTATGTATGTGAAATTAACTATCCCCAAATAGTACACATGTCAATTTGGCTAAAAACTCTACATTTTTTTATCATTTTTGGAAAGTTGAAGCTTCTAATGGAATGCCCTTTTAGGTAAAATGTGAAGCTTGGCTGGGACGAATGGAGTATGTCATTTTAGGACCTAAAATTTGGTCTAAAATACATGTTGTTTTGGATTTAAAAGCCTTTAAATACCAACTTTACCAATACATTGAAATTTGTTTCATTGTATTAATTGTACTTATTCTATGAAGTATTGCATGAGAGAGAAATAATAAATTAGGATAAATTTGTTACTTGTTTTTAGAACCGTCAAGTCGGGACGGTCCCATCGGGACGTCGCGTCCTGCAATAGATTTGGGACGGGATGGGACTGAGTATTTTAGTCCCGTCCCGTTTCGTCCCGTCCCGTCTCATCCCGTTTCCGTCGCGGGACAACATGGTGCGGTCCCGTCCGTCCCGTTCCCGTCCCGCATATCTCGACCCTGTACAGCACTTTGAGAATTTCATGAGACTAGACTGAGGATTACCGAGTAAATAAATAAGACCATTCACAGTAGAAAGCCTGACTTCATTGCACATATCATCAAATATTTTGGTGATTAACTTGGTTATAGTTGATGACGGAATAATTTCCCAAAACAAATGAAGAACCCTACTTGAACCTTCTACAGCTACAACTCTTACTTCAGGGCATTCATCCATGAGTAACCTCTCCAATAAAAAGAACTGTCTATCAAGTACCGTATTTTTAACTTCACGTGTGGCATCAGGATCTTCAAGAGGGAACAGGTCTATGAGTAAGTGCAATGCATTTTGACCTTCGCCGTGGTTTTGGTGCCTAGTCAACGCTTATCCCTCCTAGTCAACGGGTCCCGCATGAGTCCCGCGGGATCCCGCGTCCCGCAAATGGGACAGGATGGGACGGAGTATTTTAGTCCCGTCCCGTTTTGTCCCGTCCAGTCTCGTCCCATTCCCATCGTGGGACAACATAATTTTGTCCCGTCCCATCCCGTATTCCCGAATTGACAGCTCTACTTGTTTTATAAAGTTATAGTAACTATTTTTTAAAACTTGTGAAAACCTACAAGACGACATATATTTTGGATCGGAGAGAGTATAAATTATTAAGTCATGACATTAATCAATAAATGATATACAGTAAAAACTCTATAAATTAATAATGTCGAGATCGGTGAAATTTATTAATTTTTAGAGTTGTAATTTATCAAGAAATTAATAATTATTATCTCATGGAGGTTTTAGCCGATTTGATAAATTTCATATTTTCATATAAACGAAATTTATTTTATGTACATAATAAGTTTAAAGACATTGTAAAATGATGATAACTTTGAATTCATTGTACACAAGATTTGAGCTTTCAAAGAAAACAAACAACTATACAATTATATTTTCACTAAATTGCAATAATTATTTTTTTCAATTTCTATGAATTATTAATTTATAACTTTTGTGGGACCTAAAATTATAAAGAGATCTCCTAAAAAAATTATTATCTTATTATATTATCAAATTTTGCAATTTTTTTCAAATGGCCCAAGTCTTTTCAGACAAATTTATTATTTTAGAGAGTTTATTAATTTATTAAGTATTATTTTAAAAAGTTTCTACCATATAACTGTTTTTTTTTAAAGAAAGTACCAATTTTATTAACAACCACAATGCGTACATCACCAAACTCAATATTTTCATACCCTATAAAGATATGGGCAAATTGCATTTTAGTTACCTGAGTTTGTCGAGATGTTTCAATTGGTTATCGAATTTGCATTTGTAACAAGTTGATTATTGAGTTTGTCATTTTGTTGCAATTAGGTATATTTTTAGATGCCCAATTAAAAATCTAATGAAAAGCATAACATCTAAGTTACTTAGGGGTATTTTGGTATTTTCTATAACCGAAGAATAAAACAAATGAAAAAAAAAACATAAAATAAATTTGAAAGAGAAACACTACTAGAATAAATTATATCAAGAACGGACAAAATCGTTTCTAAATGTATAAAGTCGTCCCTATTTTTCTATTTGGGAATCAACATTTTGGTTGCCAATTTTTGGTTGCTAAAATTGACCAAGACTGTTCATCCCCATATGGGAACCACCTGTAGGTTGCCATAGGAGTAGGCCGTCCCCATTTAAGGATCAACAAATGGTCACCAATTTTAAATTTGGCACAAACAGTTCATCCCTATTTTTTCGTCCCTAAAATGTTCGTCTCCAACTGTTGGTTTCCATTTTTAAATTTAGTCCCCAACTGTTGGTTTCCATTTTTAAATTTAGGGACTATCTCTTCGTTTCCAAATACGAAAAAAAAAATTAGTAAATATAATTATTTTTAAAATATTTATATTTACTGATTATATATATATATATATATATATATATATATATATATATATATATATATATATATATATATATATATATATATATATATATAAACAATAATGAGAAATATCACAAAATAAAATTAATCGGACAATAAACTAAGCTTTTATAAAAACAAAATACCTTTATTAATTCAAAATAACATCATCCAAAACAAATGAGCATATTAATTACAAAATAAATTTAAAATTGTTTGTTTCTAAATTTCTAACTACCAGCAGTAGAACCTCCTTCTCTTCTAGTACCACAAACACCTTCACCAACTCCTCTATTACCACTAACATCTCCAACAAAATTAAAATTAGAATCCAATAACATATCAAGTATAGGGCCAGTACCAATACCGATACCTGCACCAACACCACACTTATTGGAGCTCGAACTATGACTAATGTGATGCTGAAATGACTGTTGTTGTGGCTGTAATTGTTGTTGTTGTTGAGGAATGAACATACCACCGGGAGGGATACAACTCATGAATCCAAGGGAGCTCCAATTCGGATTGAACCTTTGTTAATTTTGATAGGGACCGCCACCGCCGCCCATCATTTGTTGAATGTGCCACTGCTGGTACTGTTGTTGTTTTTATCGTTGCTCCTCCTGTTGTTGCTGCTCACGCTGATCCCGCTCCTTCTCCCGCTTCATCATTTGGTGCATCATTTCTTTTAGACTGCTAATTTCTTTCCGTAGTTGTTCCTTTTCTGGGTCGTCAGAAGGATTGGAAGTTTGGCTCAATGATTGGCAGAGCGATGAACTGGAGTGGCTTGAAGATGGCAGCTTCAGGAATTTTTTTTCCATGAGCCCCAAAGCCAAATATTCTATCACCCCTCTTGACCCTCTTTCCTTTAAATTTATAGAAAGAGACAACAGCAGCTTGCCATGCTTCGCGATGAAAGGAGATGCGAGTATCTAAGGCATGACTAACTGAACCATCAAAAATTGCCTTTTCTCGAGCAATCCTTATATATTGATCCTAAAAATAACAAAACAAGTAAATAGCATTATATTTAAGCACACAAACATAAAGTAAGTCATATATTAAATGTGTTCAACTATAGTTAGCAATTGCATTAACTTCATTAAGACTAATAGCAAAACATCATTAAGACTAATAGCAAAACATCAGCTTCTGATAACATAACTTCAAAAAGAAAATGAACCCAAGAGTCTACAATAATGTTTGCAACTGTTAACATATCTTAACAGCTTCTCCAAAAAGCTTATTTTGTAGCATGAACAATAACAACCTGTAGCATACAGATGGGAACAAATAATCATTTATTTATATATAAATAGCAAGGTTCTAAAAAGCGCTAGGCGGATGCTAGGCGGCGAAGCCGAGCCTAACGCCTAGGCGGGGACTAGTCGGGGACTAGTCGGGATTAGTCGGGATTAGTTGGGACCTAAGCGGGGTTTAGAACTAGGCGTTGGAGAGGGGCCTAGCGCCTAGGCGGGGCCTAGGCGCCCTTAGGCGGGGTCTTTTAGAACACTGATAAATAGATAGTTTTCGTGACAGCCTTTTGAACAAGTCATGGACATGAGATTAAGGCACATAGTAAAAAAGGTATCTAACTCGTCATTTCAATGAATGGAGAAGTCTTACGTATTTCAAATTTATTGAGCACGCCCCTACGCAATTGAAATAGAGAGAACTCAATTTGTATCCCAAACCCTACTCATATCTTAAATTAGGTAAAATCTATGCCCAATGCACTAAAACATCATGCTTTCATGATAATACATAATTGATCTCCATCGGGAATATTATTTACATGTGACGGGAAACCCGAATTTGCAGTATTCTCTCTGATTTCATCAGATAAAATCTGATGCGGATTCAATGAAAACAACTCTAAAGAAATGAGAGTGTATAATAGAAAAAAAGAGGACAGACAATAGCATTTACTTTTTTAATTTTTTTTGAATAAATAAAATTGTTTGAGATGTTATTTAGTAGGGAAATTTTTTACAACAAGTTATATAGAAAAAGTTAATTTTTTTTAAAGAAATGAAAGTATATAATTGAAAAAAAGAGGGACGGACAATATCATTTACTTTTTTAATTTTTTTAATAAATAAAACTATTTGAGATGTTATTTAGTAGGGAAATATTTTACAAAAAGTTATATAAAAAAGTTAATATTTTTTTAAGGAATGAAAGTATATAATAGGAAAAAAAAGGGACGGATAATAGCATTTACTTTTTTAATTTTTTTAAATTTTTTTTAATAAATAAAACTAATTGAGATGGTAGTGGTTGGTCTCTATTTTGTTGTTGATCTTCATTTTGATAGCAAATAATATTGTGCATCATGTGGACATTCTGGCGGTCCCTAATTTTAATATATTTGTCCCTATTTAGCTACCAACCTTGGTCATTCCCATTTGCCCCAAGTTGCCGGTTCCTACTTCAATTTATTCTAGTAAACTGGTCTCTATTTTGTTGTTGGTCTTCATTTTGATAGTAAATATTATTGTGCATCATGGGGACATTCTGGTGGTTCCTAATTTTAATATGTTTGTCCCTATTTAGCTACCAACCTTGGTCATTCCCATTTGCCCCAAGTTGTCAGTCCCTACTTTAATTTATTCTAGTAGTGAAAAACCCATGTGGTCCCCACTCTTTTTCGTCTACCCCATCCACCCCACCCCCCTACCTGCCATTGTCGTCCCCTCAAGCTCAAATTCAAGAATTCTCCTCAAGCTCTATGCTCATCTCATTGTTACCGGCCTCCACCGTGAAAGGCCAGCTTCAACCAAGCTCATAGAATCATATGCCAAACCAGATTTTCGTCTTCTGTCTCCCCGTTTTCTCCGAGACTGCCATGGAAATCTCCCTCTCCCCTCTCCCCGAATTCACCCCTCCCTATCCTCTTGACTCCATTCATCTGATTATGACAAAACCCAGATTTTGGAAAATCCCAAATTTTGAAATCCCAAATTCTGGAAAAAAAACCCATATTACCATTACCGTTTCATGTTCTTCCTAGAAATTTGCTTTGATACAAAGAAAATTAAGGAGCTATACTCATGTTTTTTTTCTCTTTAAATTTGACGATGGTGATGGAGGCTTGTTTGATTTTGTGGACTGAAATTGGTGGTGGCGGTATGGTGGCGGTGGCGGCAATGGGGTTGCAATCATGGTGGATTTGGGGCTTTTTGAAATGTAGGTTTTTTTTCTTTCTATTTTTGGGATGTGTTTAGGCAGTGTGGTGGTGATTGCAAGATCTGCGGTGGCTAGAGGGAGGTGGCAGCATGGATGTGGTGGTTTTGAGCGGTGGAGATTAGTGGAGGTGGGTGATGAAGAGATACATACATTTTTTTAGAATTGTTATTCATCTGTTTTCCTTTTTTTTTATTGAGATTTTGACATAAATTAATGAGAAATATATTTATTAAGAGAAGGGGGATTTAAATATATAGTTGAAGAGGTATTTTGGTCTTTTTCATGCAAATTCCATTGAGAATGACCAAAATACCCCTAAGTAACTCAGATGTTATGCTTTTCATTAGATTTTTAACTGGGCATCCAAAAATATACCTAATTGCAATAAAATGACAAACTCAATAACCAACTTGTTAAAAATGCAAATTCGATAACCAATTAAAACATCTCGACAAACTCAGGTAACTAAAATGCAATTTGCCCATAAAGATATATAACTGTTGAATTACTAGTGTTATACATATAAAAAAAGGTTCAGTAGATTTAGTTTCGTGCGCACAAGGACAAGTGACTAAGGCAAAAAGGGTTAGGGAGGGAAGGGGGAAAAGAATTGTGAGAGGATATTCGGATGTGATGTACTAGCACAAATGCCCCGAATCTGGGGATATCCTTGTTGGAAAAATAGTGTGTTTTAAAGAAAATTAATGGATTATTTTCTAAAGGGTAATTTTGTCAAATTACTTAAATGTTTATGTGTTTGTGTTCTACTCAATGAGAAGAAATCAAATATTTATTTGTCCAAAATGGATTTTGGATTAATAAGATATGAATGCTCAAAGTAAGTGGGTTGGAAAGGGAATTATCCCACATTGCTAAGGAAATGAAGTTATCTCACATTGGTTGAGATATAAAGACTCAAAGTAAAAGGAAAGTGGTGTTATCCCACATTGAAAAGGAATTGAACTTGGTGCTAGTATAAAGTCTTGAACATTATAGTAGTGTTCAAGATTATGTAGCATAGAGGCTCTCTCTCGCGCAAAGGTGCGCAGGGGGGGTGAAAATAAAGTTCCAATTTGACTTGCAATGCAAGGTGCGTACTCGTACATGTGCGCGTCCTGCGAACACGAATGTAGCATCGAAATTGCCTACGTAAACAAGCCCACCTTTTGCTAATAAATAAAGCCTTTGACTTTGATTGATATGCTCGCCCGAGCAAGACTTGGCAGATTGACAATGTTTCTGGAGACCCACGCTCGGCCGAGCAGTTCCTGAGCAGATATGTAATAGCCAAGTATTAAATGTGGAAAATTGAAACGGAAAATCATTATGACTAATATTTTCTGATTAATGGTGGATTAGTTTCGTAATAATGTTGTTTATTACATAATTAAACCATATGATTTCAGTTTTGAAGTTAAGAACCGTAGGAATTGGAGGAATTTTCTCAATATTATTCAAGCTTCCTGTGTACAATATATACAACTAGAGTTCTATCATCAATGGAATGTATCCCTAAACAAATGCTACTCTATCTCTTACTATTTTACATTAGCTATATCTCTTCCTAATTTACAGGCAATCAAATAAGGGTAAAGATTTGTACATATAACAATAGTGAAAATAATGTAGGATATCAATGATATCGTAGATATCCTCCCAATACCCCCCCTCAAGTTGGAGCGTGAAGATCACAAACGCCCAACTTGCCAAGGAGCATAAGAAACTGCCTGGACCCTAAAGCCTTAGTAAGAATATTCGCCAGCTGCATTGAAGTGTGGACATAAGTGGGCATAATGAGGCCGGACTGAACAGCATCACGTACGAAATGGCAGTCAACCTCGATATGTTTAGTTCGTTCGTGAGTGACTGGATTGCGGGCAATGTGAAGCGTGGATTGGCTGTCACAAAGAAGTGTCATAGGAGAGAGATGTGAGATGCCAAGGGAGCCTAGAAGACCCCGTAACCATTTTAGCTCACAAGTAGTGCTGGCCATGGAACGATACTCGGCCTCGGTCGAAGAACGAGATACCGTTACTTGATTTTTAGTTTTCCATGAAATAGGAGAACCACCGAGGAAAATAAAATAAGTTGTCAAAGAGCGTCGAGTGAGAGGGCAGCTAGCCCAATCAGAGTCGCAATAGGCCCGAAGATGGAGATTGGAGTCAGCACGCAGGAGAATGCCCTGTCCAGGGTGATTTTTCAGGTACCGAACAACACGTAGAGCGGATTTCCAGTGAGACTTCTTTAGGCTGGTCATGAACTGAGCTAAAGTGTGAGCACTGTAAGATAATTCTGGTCTGGTAATAGCAAGATAAATCAAGCGGCCAACAAGATGATGATATGGTTCAGGATCACGTAACTCGGCATCCTTACTGAGAGCAAGCCGATGGTTTAGTTCAATAGGGGTGGTAGCAGGCCGAGAACCAAGTAGTCCAGTTTTGGGCAATATATCAAGGGTATATTTTCATTGTGACAAGAAAATGCCTGCTGAGCTACGAGCAACCTCCAGCCCTAAGAAATATTTCAGTCGATCGAGGTCATTCATGTGAAAATAGCGGCTCAAGTAGTTGTAAGTACCCAAATCCGGATCGTCCAAATCCATCAGAAAGTTAACCGAAATCCGTTAACTGGCCCGCTCCAGGTTAACCGGAACTCGTTAAACTCCCCGTTGCCGTGCCAACGAGACGTCCGGGGCGCCCGTGCATCCCGACGTCGAACCGTACTTAGCACGTGACATCTCGCGTAAAAGTATGGCTTTCCACGAAAACGCATTTTCCGGCACTTTCCGGGCGTTTCGGACATTTCCGGTTTGTTATTTTAAAAAACGGACAAAGCCGGGACCAGGGAACAATCTTCCACCTCGAGTGGTGACTCGAGAGGGCACGTGGCGGCCATGCCACCTCCCTCTAGTCACCCTTCAATCAATTTCAAAGGGAAAAGACCAAAATGCCCCTGGTTTGCAAGCCAAGTCCGTGGGACTCACTGTGCACATTTTACGAAATTGCCCGGCAAGTCCTTCAAATTCTAAAAATACCACAAAACCCCCTGGATTCAGGCCAAGTCCGTCCGGACTCCTACTGCAAATTTCACCTATAAATAGAAATGGCTGTCAAAGCCAAATGGGGAGGATTTTTACACCAAAAACTCACCACCCCCACGGTCCAAACTGGTTTTCACCCCTCCCGAGCTTCCGTTCTGTCTCGATTCGCGTGAAACCTTCGTATTTCGATCAAATACGCACCCTACAACTTCAAAACAACCTTTCGAATCACTTTCCGTGTCCCGTACACACCTCCCGAGCCAAAGGAGTCGACCCTAGCCATAGGTATAACTCCCTCTCTCTAAATCTCTCGTTCCGTCTCGGTTTACGCGCCAGTCGCTATAACCGTTTCGAACGTCGTTATCGAAATGTAGACGCCTCCGTCTAACGGGGTCCGATACGTTTTAGCCCCTCGATCCTCTTCTCTTTCCGTAAGAGAAGTAATCACGGGTTAAAACGGCGTTCCGACCCCGTTCCGTTTACTTTTATGTCATTTACCATTCCGGATCGATCGATCCGTTGATCGTCATTTACAATTCCGAGCCGTTTGGCCTCGTTGATCGTCATTTACAATTCCGAGCCGTTTGGCCTCGTTGATCGTCATTTACAATTCCGAGCCGTTTGGCCTCGTTGATCGTCATTTACAATTCCGAGCCGTTTGGCCTCGTCGATCGTCATTTACGAATCCGGATCGTTTGATTCCGTTGACACCGCTTTAAATACTGTCATTTACAAGTCCGATCCGTTTGGATTGTGATAGTATTTACTTTTCAAAGTCCGAGTCGCAACCCGATTCGTTGATCGCATGTCATTTAATACGCATTTTTCCCGTAAAAATCGTTAACAATGTAATGCCCGGTTCAAAAACCGGAGTTCGTCCGTCGAACTCTCTTTCAAAACGCGCGAAATGACGTTCGGCCTCCGAACGCTCATCTTCAAACTCCAAGCCGCCATTTGACACTTAAAATCATTTAATACGCATTTTTCCCGTAAAAATCGTTAACAATGATATTCCCGGTTCAAAAAAAACCGGAGTTCGACCTTCGAACTCCTTTTCAAACTCCAAACCGACGTTTGCCACGCAAACGCTCATTTCAAACTCAAATCGACGTTTGTCATTCAAACGCTCGTCTTTTCAAAAATCACCTAATCAACGTTTGTCATTCAAACCAAGATTAAGCTTGTCATCCAAGCCCCCCATTTCAAAAGACACACACACACACACACGATTTCGAGAAAGGTAGAAAGACTCGTCATGCGAGGCGTTTCGGGCGATCTCGTCATACTCTACCCGAAACGTAACCTGACCTCCGAACCTAACAATCTATGGTACTAAAAAAAGCTTTTTACTCGTTTTTGCTGCCAATAAAAATGATCCCCGTTTTCAAAAAGCCTTTTCCTAAGTTTTTGCTACCAATAAAAACGACACCTTTTCACAAAAGCCGTTTCTCAACGTTTGGGCTCAAAATACAAAAACCGCGTGGCGACTCCTCATTTTGTTCCTTCCCATGAAGCGAGGTCTCAGACACCAACCCCTCCGCGAAAGACAACCGCCTTTTCCGTGCCCCCGCCGCGCGCGAAAAGATCGGGTAATTTCGGTTGGCGACTCCGCAGGGAAAAGATACTTTTTCAAAACTGCCAATGTTTTCTAAAAAGCCTTCCGTGGGTCAAACTTTCGTTTACCCTTCCTCGTTTTCGTGTGTGTGTTACTTTAAACCTCGAACGGTTTTTTCAAAGGCATTACATTGTCAACTTTTCAAAATCATACCATGTTTGTGCATCCCCATTCATGTTTGATTTTCATGCTGTCTTTTGAGCTGTGTATCATAAATTCTTTAAGACACATTACGAAAAATCTCTGTTTTACTCGGAAAAAGAATTTTAGTGACCGCACACTACGCGCACTTCTTTGCCTCGGAACACCGCACTTCACGTGCACTTGCTTTGCCTCGGTACACTTGCCACACTACAACCCCTAACCCGGGATGGCCTTATCGGTTGCACTCCGATTGGCACGCCGAGACACCTTTCGGGGCGCACGGGGTCGTCCCAAACAGCCCATCCTAGCTCGTGTAAGCCATGCACTCTTTGTGTCACACTTTGTCCAAGACCCCGGTTGGTTTTTGGCTTAGCTCGTGTCATAAAGCCTAAGTGTATGTTTTTCACGCCGGGCCCGCTCCAGAGTCAAGCTCGAGAGTTTTGAGACCAGAAGGTCGTTCCCGACCCGAAGTCTTGAGCTTTTCGGCCTTGACTTTGACGCGGAGCTCTGCCGAAAAATATACCCGAAGGTTCAATGTGACGCCGTGTCACCAAACCTCGCCGTATGTACCGTGCCGGCCACAACTTGGCCAACGCTAAAAGCTAAGGTCTCTCGCACAAGCGAGTCGGGAGAGGTCATGCCCAAATTTTGGCACGATCCCGCCTTAACTTAAGGACGTTGACTTCGGCCAGTGGCCCGTACGTCACACACGTTGAAAGTTTGCGTGATCGGCTAGCCTTAAGTTCACTTTTTCCTTTGTCGGTGGAACTCGCTTGCCTTATCGGACCTCGCTCGGGATAGTCCGTCTGAGAAAGATGATCTACAATGGAAACGAGGGGCTTATAAGCGTAGTGACGAGATCCAGCGATTAGAGCTCTAGGATTAGTTGCGAAAAAGAAGACACGCTCTTTTCCAACCAATTAGGACTACGAGAAAACGCGCTTTAAGTAAACATTAATCGGTAGCGCACATTGCACAAGCCCGAAAACCTTGAGCCAAATACCCTTTTCCGAAGCCTAAACCCTTCCTTTTCGTTCCCTGCGAGCGAGAAAGTGGTTCAGATTTCCGGGTCGGCGCCTTGCCGGGATCACGGTAACGGCGGCGTCGAGCAGGTTCTTCGGTTCCCTCGGTTCCCTCGGCCGGAATTTCCGACATGTCTAGCTCACCGAGAAATCGTGACGGGGAAGGACCCCCGCCACCGTAACGAATATGACATTGGAAGAAGCCATTCGGGCTTGTGAGGTTCACAAGAGCGAAAGAAGATCGGCGGAATTTCGTGGTACGGCTTACGAATGAGCGAGGTATAGCGGCTATCCCCGAGTCGAGACGGTACTTTTGTCACAGTCGAGGATGACGATTCCCAAACCAGTTCACCAAACCTTCAATCGGGTTCCTCCCCCGCCAACTTACGGGATGCCTTCCAACCAAGGAAACGGCCGACCTAGGCTCCATGTTGCCACCTCTCGGGGCAACCACTGTCAATTTTGGTCGGCCCGGTGCTACACCCATCACTCAATATCACCGGCGCACCCATTGGACCATCTCAGGATGCCAATATCCCTCAATACCCTCCCGGGTTCGTCCCGTTGCCTATACACGAATCCCTAAACACCGGGGACAAACCCCGATACGGTTCGAGAAAAGGCTCCCGTATATGCTCATATACCAAGCCTTCCACCTCCAATCACTACCGCTCACGTGGTAGCACCGTACGCCGAGCCTCACGAGTCCACCATTGGACCCAACCTTAGCACTGGATGGTCGAGCGGATGAAAGACACAGAAAGCCACCATGAGCGGCTCAAAGCGAAACGCTCAAATCCACGAGATCCGGGAATGGTCACGCCTCTCCTGCCAAGTTCGGAATGCGGGAGATGGACCGATTCGATGGAACCGAATGTCCTCAAACGCACGTCGACACTTACGTTCTCGGCATGAGAGCAAAAGGAGCAACCCTCCGGCCAAATGGCCGACCACTTCCGGCATACGCTCAAAAGTTCGGCGTTACGATGGTTTCGAGGTCAAGCTGCGGATCGCCACACAGGAGCAGATCGGTAACATCTTCTGGAGCAGTACGGATCCAACTTAGAGTGGGAAACAAGTCGCGAGGACTTAATCACCACCGAGTAGAAAGCGGATGAAAGTGTTGGGGAATTCTACAAGAGATGGAGCTGGAAACTCTCCGAGATCATGGAGCCACTCTCCAAAGACGAGCAGATGCGGATCTTCAAGCCCTGTTTAAGACCGTCCATCGAACTCTCATCGGTCACAATTTCTTCCCGGATCTCAGGGCCATGGTCAATGCCGGCTCACGGTTCGAGAAGGATCTCAAGGAAAAGTTGGCTCTTGCCACGGCCATACGAGATACCGCTCAGCGGTTGCATTCAATCCCGCACCGGCCCCGGCAAAGGGAAAGATACGTGCATCAACTACGTCCATCGGGGACAACGGTCGGGTAACGAAACCCGGTCCCGCAAAGCAACGGTTCTACTCGAAGCGGCTGCCGTACACTTCGACAAGTTGGACATGCCAGAGCAAGATCTTTGGAAGGGTTAATCAAGGAGGGTCTCCTTAAGCCCGTTGCCAATTACAAACCCAAAGTTCCCGTAGCCAATGCGGACAAGAGCAAATCTTTGCGCCTTCCATCGGTATCACGGCCATACCAGCGACAATTGTTTGGGGTTACGATACGAAATCCGAACTTGATAGAAGAAGGCAAGTTAGAGCGCCCCGTGGGCCCAATACGATCGGGAATCCCTTTCCGAATAATAACGGCGTGAATTCCATTGAGTGGGTGCCCAAGAAGAGTGCCACGAACCGGTTTCTCCGCCTCTTTCATTTGGATCCTCCTCTAATGTCCACATCGGCTACGATGTTTGCGGCTGCTCCTTTGCACAGGTATGAGTCTCGAGAAAGCTTGTCCGAGCAATCCTCCGAGAAAACGAAGAAGAAATCCTCTCAACGACAGGCGAGAGAAAGATACGAAGCTGGAGATACCGGTGTAGGTACACTTGGAGAACCCTCGGGAGGTTCGACTACTACGTCTTGTACTCCGGCCGAGTCCTCTTTGCCTCCAGGCCATGCGGCTTTAGAGCAAACGGGGGTGGGAAAGCCGAAAAGTCCCGTGAAACCGAGTCGAGACCACAGGACACCGGAATACCTCGGATCTTGGTAATCTTGCGCGGTCGAAGCCTAACCCTCCGCGGGATCGGCCAAGATTCAATTTGTCCGGCTTAGAGCTCGGACCGGCAAGGAAGATCAAGGTCGGCTTGGCAATCGCACTCGATCAATGTGCTAACCAAGGGCGGCAACCGCCACGGGCGGCCTCAACACACTCACGAGGTTCCACCGAAGGCTTTACCTCGCAAGAGGAAGACGGGGAAACGGATGGGTGGATGACTCTCCTTCTACGGATAGAGACGAGATCTACGACTCCCGCTGTATGGCGGCATGATCACGTTACGTGACGAAGACCTACCGAGAGATGCCTCGGGGCACAACGAAGCTCTGTACATCACTCTCAAACTCAACACCATATCACTCCCCGGAGTATTGGTAGATAACGGGTCAGCCGTTAATGTCCTCCCTCTCAGCATGATGCGAGCTCTCCGCATCCATGAAAGCCATCTGATACCGTCTACTCGGACTATCAAGGCCTACGACAACTCGTCTCGTCCCATCACAGGGACGGTGACTCTGGAACTGGTTCGAAACCCAAATGGTGCCAGCAAAATTCCACGTGATGGACATTCCATCCGAATTCACAGCTCTTTTGGGACGCCCTTGGCTACACCACATGAAAGCCATAGCTTCCACTCTCCATCAGTGCGTCAAGTTCATTAACCGGCAGGGAGATCTTGAAGTCATCCGAGGGGATAGTTTCCTCATAGGAAACGAAGCCGAGACAGTAGCCAAGCGTGTCCGCACTCAGGCACCGGGGGTACCTCCTTCGAATCAACCAAGGGACTATCGGGGCAAATCTCATCGAGAATCCCTCGAGTCGGAGATGCCAACTATGTAAACGTACTCGAGCGGGCGGACCACAGCGATCCGATACATCAAGTTCAAGCTGTCGTTTCCAACATTTGGAGGCGGGTGGAAGGAAACGCTGAACATCGCCATGATGCGGGCACATAAACCCCCTGTCTCCGCTCGGAGATTTGTCAGCATTCTCCAAACTCACTCTCTGGCCCCGCCAGGCGAAGAGATCTTTGTGATAAAGGTCAACAAGCACCGTCATTCTCGTGATGAATGCATGGAAGTCGTATGGGATGTCCTCCACGAGGAACTACCCGCTGCACCCCTTTTCTCCAACGAAGAGCATGATGTTTTCCTAGCTGCTCCAACAACGCAACCGGACGCAATACGTCCCTACACCTGGATTGAGCGATCAGATGACGATGAATCTGGACTCTCCGGAGTCGAGGACGCGCGCGGACCCGCAAGCGGACCTCTGCATTCACATGCTCGGTTTTGAGGACGGAACTCCTTCCGATCGGGTCACCTACGACCAAGGTTCCAATACCATGGAAATTGTCAAGCTCAATGTCCGATGCAGGCGGCTATCCGATAATTGGAAGCACGTGATTCACGCAACGAGGAATCCCTACGATCAAGTAAGGACGACGACTTCGTCAATATCATCTATTCGAGATATCTGATGAAGCCGAGGATCCGGTCCTTGTTATCGGTTACGTAACACCAAGGTCACCCTTGATGGCTTTGCTGCTCATGGTAAACGAGGCTTTGGCCAAGCGAGCTCGAGCTCATCTTTACTTCAGTACCGGCCCGGTGGCAACCGGCCCGTGCCGTCGGTCAAGCTTATACCCTCAAACGCCGCGAGGCCAAGGGCAACGGCGAAGGAGACCAAGCTCCTCACCTGCTACAAGTCGAGATCAACCTCGGGAACGCTTCCGGCGGCCACCCCGAAAACATCTGCGAAAGTCTTCCCCGCAAGGCGAGTCGGCTTCCAGGCCACGAAATGACCACCTCGGCATCAACATGCTTCGGTTCGATTCTACTCCCGGTCGTCGCGGCCGGATTCGAGACATCACGCCGATCATTGCTAGCTTTGATAGACTTGGCGATCGAGCGAGATCACGAGACCGTCAACATTGCGAATTCAATACCCCGTGGGGTCAATCAACGAGATATGGGCAAACTTCTTGGTGATCGAGATCAAGGAAGGCCGCATGGAATGTCCCAGTCCGACTTCCTTCGTCAATGTAATCCAAGTGTTCCGCCATTCGGCGATTTGAATGTAATCACGGTTACGGACACTAGCCGGACGATGCGCACCTACGGAGGCGCCTAGGTCTCGCAAGGAAAGCTCTCATGGAGCTAGCCGCTCAAGAAAGTCGTCTTTGGGACGAAGATCAAGCTCGAAAGACCTACGGGGACCAAGCCCTTAAAGTGTCACGGGCGGCTTCGGACGAAAGCTAGAGGCCACTCTCTAGACCGGTTCGACCTCAAGAGTTTTGCTCATGGCAACTTCCACGACTACCGTCTGTTCTCATCCAACCCCTCCGCCGGGCGAGGGTGGTCAACGGTCCCAATGACCTAGGAGATGGAGCGACACGGCAAACGAATCCCGGCGCTTACCTTCCCGAGGAAAGCAAGTTCTCTGTGAAGCGACGATGAAGATGATGAAACCATTCTCTTCCAAGCCGGGCATGAAGTCAACAAAACCGGACTCCCAAGGGTCACGGGAGGATGGGAACGGATCATTACCGCACTCAAATTGAAAGGCCAACTCGGGGAGGAAGGTCTATTTAAAAACGAGGAGGAGGATGGAAATTCGTCTCGAGCAACTACTCGGGAAATTCCACAATCTACGGCCTTCGTTTACGAAACGATCAAGCCAGGACGGCAACCGATCACATGGGCCGATGTTCGGGAAGCCGTGTACTCACCTTCCGACATACCCGCCACTCGAGATAAAGCGAGAGGAGAAAACTCTCCCCGATGGAGGTTTACCTAGGCGCCGCACGCGGTTCAAAGAAGCATTGGCTATTCTCACATGGGAAGAAACGCGAGGCGCTAACTCTCGACGCGAGTTCATTGCAAGAAGGTTGATCTGGGCCCGAGTGGAGGAAAACTAGCAAACCACGAGTATCGCCGGACCCAACTCGAATGCCACAGTATGCTCGGCAAGAAGGAAAGGAACGCGATATACCGTGAAGAGATCAAGGAGACCGTTCGCTTAAGCCGAGAACTCTCCAACCTCCCCGGAGGGTTAGCAGCACGGTTCGGTTCGAGGCAACCCTTTGTTGTGCACGACATTCGAACAAGCTGCGTCAAGCGCGTAGGCTACCTCCCCGCGAGGCACCTAAGCCGGTATCTGGGACGAGAATCCGTCAAGCTGCCCGAAGCTCAGGAATTCATCCACAATCAATGAGTTGAGGGAAGACATATGGCCCTATGCTACGAGGAATCCTCCTCTAACTATGGCTCAACTCGGAGCGGCACTGTTCGAAGGGACCAAACGATGTCGGCGTTCTAACCCGATCGGGTCAAATCCATGCATTACCACCTAAGGCCACCAAAAAGCCGACGGGCCAGAATTGCAATCCGGCCGGCCCGAAGACGCAAATTCCTTGAAGAGGACCCGATCCTCACTCGGCTCAAGCGGACTCGGGCGAACATTTCCCTTTGGTCTCTGCTCACCTCCTCTTATCCTCACAAGCTCAAGCTAGAGGAAAGCTGGCCCGTACCATGGTCCCCGTGGGCCAACCCCGAGATGAAGTCATTCGAGATGATTGGCAACATCCACTATGGCAACATTATCACCTTCACAGATTTGGACCTTCCAAAATTTGGGGCGTCACAATGAGCCGCTCTACATCACAGTCCAGTGGACGAGCGTCGCCTTCCCGCGTGTTGGTAGACGGAGGTTCCGGAATGAATGTCTTGCCCGCCAAGATGATGGACACCTTGACATCAAGCCCACGAGATCTTAAGCCTTCGGTCCACACTGTCAAGGCCTATGACTCTACTTCCCGTACGGTTCTCGGGGTTGCTACTCTCAACATACGGTTCGGCAAGCGGGTGATCCCCACCGAATTCCAAGTGTTGGACATTCCAATCACTTTCACGGCCATCTGGGCGTCCACAGGCTGCATCAAATCAATGGCGTGGCATCCACCCTTCACCGGTGCCTCAAGTTCATGCAAGGCAACGAGCTAACCACGGTCTACGGCGACGGTGTCACCACCAGGGGACCGGCACCAACGACATTCCGGTATTGGAAATCAAGCATAATGACGACATGCCATTAAGCTTGGATTCACTCTGGAGACCTCCAAGAACCAAATATGCAACGTGGACCTTCCACTGTCTCACGATCAGATTCCTCCCGCCATGAGGATGATGAAACTCATGAACTTCATCCCGGGGCGGGGCTCGGCAAAGAAAGGCTGCCAAGGCCAACACCAAGTTATTGAAGTCAAGGACCACACCACGGTCCGGGGGCTTGGCTACGTGCCAACACCGGCGACATCAAGGAAGACAAAAGGCTCGCCCGCACCAAGGCGGCGGCCGCAAAGGGGAACCTCAGACGGCACACCCAATCTCAGGCCTTACGGCTTTGACCTCGCTCATTACTTCACCAAGGGAACCGACAAAGCGAGGGGACCAACAAGGGAACCGACGGCGAAGCGAGGGGACCGACAAGGGAACCGACGAGCGAGGGACCGACAAGCGGAACCGAGCGGGCGAGGGACCGACGGTGGAAGCCCGATGAAGATGAGAAAGAAGCGGGGATAGTCAACACCAAGACTACGAAAGAATGGAACGGCTAGCACGGGACCTCAAGCGTTTCGAGAGGACTCAAAGCTAATCCGATAAGGAGCGTTCCTCGACATCACGGCTCTACTGGACCAGCTGCCACCAGATCCGGCATGAGTACACATTCAAGGGAATCCCGAGACTTGGAGGAGCAACTCAAGGTACTCTCCATGGGAAACAAGTTGTTCGGATCGGCCGCCGAGGCCACATTCGAGACGGTAAGTCCAAAGCGAAGGAACCGGGAATTCATAGAAGACGCTCTCGGTGGACCGGCTCTCTGAGTCTGTTTGAAGAAGTCATGGAGTTGCCCAACTTGATCGGCGGGGCTCAGAGCAACGGCATGATCGCCATGATAGGGACGGCGAAGCCAAGCCTCTCGATCCCGCACCCTCATCAAGCATCCGGCAATGCCACTGAAGAATTGGGTAACTTTCACCGGACGAGGGCAAGCCGGGCGGGGTGGAAGACAAAGCGGGCCCGCACCCACATCTCCCTAAACCCGGTCTCAAACCCTCTGAGTCGAGTCCTTGTCGAGTCCGGTCCTACGAGTCATCCAACGGCCTTACGCCAGGAGGACTATAATGTTGTAGCCAATCATGTATTCCCGTTCTTGTTTAATGAAAAGTCGACCTTTCGGAGTATCCTCTCATTGCCACTTTAACAGCGATAAGTTAACAAACAACTTAAAAGACGTTAATAACTCAATTGATAAAGAAGCGAGACACATTAAACGAACAATACATTAAAGAAGTTCTCGAGCGTGTAGTTGACCAAGAGGACAACCGGGCCCAAGCTGCCGAAGAGGTTATGACCAAAGTGAACACAGGGTCGGTGCAAGAGCCTAAAGAGACACAAGTGGGCGGTTTCTTCGCCGATGCGAGAAAAAAGCCACGATAAGCCTCCTCAGGGAGTATGTTGACGTGTTCGCTGGTCATACCGGGACATGCCGAGGACTCGATCCCTCAATCGTGGAGCACAGAATTCCCCTGGATCCCGAATCCAAGCACTGTCAAACGAAGGCTGCGCAAGATCAAGCAGTGGTCCTTGCAAGTTAAAGAAGAAATTGAGAAAATGCTCAGAGTTGGTTTCATCGAGTGATTGAGTACCCGACTTGGCTCTCAACATCGTGACGGTCACCAAGGCCAACGGAAAGGTCGAATCTTTGCGTAGATTTCGGGATCTCAACAAGGCCAGCCCTAAAGATGATTTCCCACTGCCTAACATCGACATCTTTGGTCGACACCACGGCAAATTTCGAAGTAAAGTCCTTCGTGGACGGGTTCGCTGGATACAACCAGATCAAGATGTCCGAGGAGGATCGGGCCAAGGCGCCTTCACCACTCCATGGGGGACATGCATTACACGGTCATGCCGTTCGGTCTAAAGAACGCTGGGGCTACTTACCGGCGGGCTGCAACAGCCCTCTTCCATGACATGATACACAAAGAAATCGAAGTATATGTCGACGACATGATCATCCACTCCAAGGGATCGGACATGCGGCACATGACGGATGCGAGGAAGTTCTTCAACGGACTCGAGAAAACACTCCATGAGGTTGAACCCGGCAAAGTGCACCTTCGGCGTCAAGCGCGGCAAGGTCTTGGGATACATGGTTACGAGAAAGAGGTATCGAAGCCGATCCCGGAAAATCAAGGCCATCATCGACATGAAGCCGCCTCAAACCACTGACGAAGTAAAGAGCTTCATGGGAAGACTTGATACATCGGTCGCTTCATCAACCGGTTGACATCTCTCTGCGAGCCCATGTTCAAGCGATGAAAAGAATGCCGACATCAAATGGGACTCAGGAGTGCCAAACGGCTTTCGAGAAGATCAAGACCTACTTGGTTAATCCCCCAATTACGTGCCCGCCACATGAAGACAAGCCACTACTCCTGTATCGACGGTGGACACGTCAATCGGAGCAATGCGCACAAGAACGAAAGATTCCAAGGTTGAGCATGCAATCTACTTCGTGGCCGGAAAGCTTCAAGGAAGTGAACTCGGCTACTCGGCATCGAGAGAAAACTTGTACCGCCTTGGTATGGGTAGTCGGAAGCGAAACACTACATGCGGTCGCATTCGGTGCTCCTGGTCTCCAAAGTGGACCCCGTCAGATATCTCTTTGACAAGCCATCCTGTCAATGC
Source organism: Adenophora triphylla var. japonica (assembly GCA_022495995.1). NCBI lineage: Eukaryota > Viridiplantae > Streptophyta > Magnoliopsida > Asterales > Campanulaceae > Adenophora > Adenophora triphylla. The sequence goes on from JAFEMH010005370.1 coordinate 160,641, forward strand.
GGCTAGCCAAGTGGTCATTCTTCTGGCTGAGTTCGACATCAAGTACATGGTCGAAGAAAATCAACAAAGGGCGAGTAATGGCGAGATCGGCTTGCCGACTTCCCAAGCAATGAACCTAAGGGTCACGATCCACAATTTCCGGATGACGGAATCTTTTCACTTGACGGCGCAAACCGCGGCAACTCTTCTTCGATGGGGCAGCCAACAAGAAGGGGAATGGCATTGGAATGCTCCTTGTCGATCCCAAGGGCGAGCATACTCCCATAGCCATCAAGTGAATTTTGAAGCAACCAACAATGCGGCGAGAATCTGGCTTTGTGCGGCGGAGTTTGGAAGCCGCCCTCGAGCGCAACATCTTAGAGCTGGATGTATATGGAGACTCGGCATTGATCATCAATCAAGTATCCAACAAATGGAAGACGGTAGATTCCGGCCTTCGAAGTACCACGCGTACATGGAGGAGCTCATTGCTCGGTTCAAGGACATCTCTTTTCACTATTTGCCAAGAGACGAGGAACCGCTTCGCGAGACGCCACAGCAACCCTCGCCTCTCTTGTCGAAATTCCCGAAGGGAAAGCGGTAAAACCCCTCGAGAATAGGCGGACGGAAACACCCGCCTATTCTTTGTGAGATCGAAAAAGAAAAAGAAACGATCGACGAACCCTGGTACAATCAAATTTACCGGTACCTCCAAAACGGAGAAGCTTCCTTCACAAGTGAAGATGGAAAATACAAAGAAGGGATCAAAGCCAAAAACATGATGGCATTAAAACGCACGGCATCCCATTTCGTCATTACGGGGGTATGTTGTACAAGAAGCGCCACCAAGGGCCACTCCTTCGGTGTGTAAACAAAGAAAAAGCCCGGCGAGCTAATGAACGAAGTTCACAACGGAACTGCGGTCCGCACATGAACGCCCGAAGCATTGACACGAGATCATTCTCCGTATGGGATACTATTGGATATCAATGGAAAGCAGGCGCATCCGGTTCGTCAGAAGGCTGCGACAAATGTCAACGGTTCTCCAACCTCAATCACATCCCTCCTCACGAACCCTATTGCATGACTACGCCATGGCCTTTCGCCACATGGGGAATCGACGTCATCGGCAAGATCACTCCTCCCGGGGAGCAATGGTCACGAGTTCATTTTAGTCGCGATCGACTACTTCACCAAATGGGTAGAAGCCGGATCGTACAAGGTAGCGAATTCTAAGAAGGTGGCCGAGTTCATCCGAGAGAACATCATGTGCCGATACGGAGTGCCCAGCGAGATCATCTCCGACAATGGGACTCACTTTGAAGGAGATTGTGACCAACTGCGGCCGAATTCGAGTCACACGTCACAGGTCTTCTCCTTACGAGACCACAAACCAATGGTGCGGTAGAGGCGGCCAACAAGACTCTCGCCATGATAATCGGAAAGATGACCACCGAGAGGTCGGGAGCCCGAAAAGCTACATCCTAGCCCTGCAGGGATACCGAACATCGGTCGAGAACCGCCACGGGGAGACTCCGTTCGCACTTACCTACGGAATGGAAGCGATGTTACCCGTGGAATTGGAAATTCCATCCCTCAGAGTCCTCTTGGAAAACGGGATCAATGAAGTCGAATGGCTACGAGCCGTCACGACGAACTTGCTCTACTCGACGAGCGCGATTGAAAGCCATGGAACACACTCGAGCCTACCGGAGCGAGAATGGCACGAGCATTCGACAAGAAAGTCAAGATCCGAGACATCGAGAAGGCGACTTGGTGCTAAAGGAAAAGCCTCCTACGCGGACCAATCCCCTCGGAAAGTGGGAGCCTACTGGATAGGACCGTTCGTGGTACAAAGAATCTTCTCCGGAGGAGCCATGAAGCTAAGCGAGACTTGGACGGAAACCCTTTCGTTAACCCCGTGAACGGAAGCAAGCTCCGCGAATACTTCGTTTGAGGAAGAGCACGAGTCAACTCTCCTTCCCCATACATCGTCCCCCTCGGTAAATTAAAGTGCTAAAAGAGTAATACCCAATTTGGATACATTCCCGCTAATGATCCAGGTAAAAAAGCAGTCGCACTTCTTTTGTCTTTGTTTTTCTCAAATTCACCTAAAGTGTCGAACTACGGTGACTGAGCCCCTTAGTCCAATTGTAAAAGGGGAACGTGGCGGCCATCTTTGGTTCGGTCTAAAAAACAAAAAATACAATAAGCATCAATTGCTTGTGTTTGAAAAACTCTTTTCATTTAACCTACAAATTCATAACGGTTAAAACATTCTTTGATGAGTTCAAGCACGGTCAACTCTTGACTCGCTACACGCTAGCAAAACTACAATAAAACATTAATCAATTAATGTGTACGCAATGACAATGGGTGGATACTCACGGACGGCAAGGTCAACCTAGTTTCCCGTACTAGGTCCTTCATCCTTCTTCCCCTTCCCTTTTCCCCGGCGAGTGTTCTTCACCTTCGCGGGGAAATATTCGGTAGGCCTTCTACCTGGCTCGGGGACCCTTCCCAGACGCCTCCGTCAAAGCTTTGTGGGCATCCCAGCCTTGATCCTTTCTCTGGCTCTGTCTCGAGCCGCCTCGCTTCGAGCCATCATCATAGTGCTTTGATTGGCCTCCCGATCAGCACTTGCCACATAATCGGCCATGGCATCGCGATACGATTCCCGGGGTTAGCCCTCGCTTGTCCTCCTCAAGGTCGAGAGGCATCCCGGTGATCGGCACCCAACGGCTCACTCCGTCTCCACAAGATAGCCATCTGTGTCTCCCCATACACTCTTCGTACCGGTTCGGATCTGCGTCGACGAGAACAGTGCCCTCTCTCCAGGTGAAAGAGAACCACAGCGGGAAAGGACGTGTATTGCCACCACCGGGTGATCGGCAATAGCGTCGAAGGATCCTCCATCCGCAGAGATCCCACCTCAAAGGTAGCGGCATAACTCGGATCGGTCGGTGGCACTGCTCCGGCCCGTCTTGCCCGCGAGAACCAATGATGGAATATAGAAAGACGTGCGAGACGGCCCGGCACTCGACGACAATCAACGGACCCTCCTGGCGGTCCTACAAGTCTGTAACTTCCAATGGGAACCCACCATCGCAAGTGATGCGTGCAAAGTCAGCCATCCGAGCTCCGGCTCGGCTGATTGCCCCTATCACCGGAAGGGACGTCGCGAGAAAGACCCAGCGTCACGGGACATTGGCACCTCGGGCATCATCTGCGGCCTCTCCCTCAACCACATGGTCGGCATAGCGGGACTCCCTCCCCACATGTATCGGCTACCGGTCGCCATCCGGCCTATGCCCGGAACGTCTCGCCCAAGACCCAATGGCACGATGTCTCCTCCACTCCGACACCTTGCCTCACTGCCCAGTCCGGATAATCGGCTGTGATGGCACACACCCGAAGACGTGAATGTGAACAAGTAGCAATCGCGCACGAGCAAACGCGTCCCACGAAAAAGACGCTCCCCTCGGCTCAGGCAAATCTTTCGGGCGGTCCCAGAAATGTCAACGTAATCGGTATCTGTATCGGCATCATCCCGTATGCTTCTCTAGCCGAGATACCCAACAAAGACACTAGCTTCTCAACGGTGGCCATGCCACCGGCATACGGAAGAACTAGGCATTCCGTCTCGGGTCCTCCCGAATGGCCCGAAATCTTCAAATGTAGGAGTGACTTCGTTGTACGAAAAGGCGTACACGTTCCTCCTTACGTCCCGAGAACCGAGACGCGGCTCTCAAAGATCCCAATCTGCGCATGAGCTCCTTCAAAGCCCAAACGAGATTTAATCCCGTAATGACCTTCGAAAAACCTTTTGTTACGCCTCGTGTGGTTCCGTACCCACGGCGAAAGTTGTCCAAATATCGCTCTTGCATCCGAGACGATAACTTGGGAAAGGGAGCCATGTCGAAGGTGAAGAAAACCTTAAGAAAGGGAAAAGAATTCAGCCCGGGAATGAGCAAAAAACAATGCGTTATGATTCTTACAAATTGCAAAGTGAAGCCGCAATTTAAAGAATGCGGAAATTCAATTCTAGTCGTAGGACTCCCTCTGTGATTGACTTGGTCAACTCTGCGACCACTGCCTTAAAGTTGGAAACATTTCCAAACCATACTGTTTCACTCTTATGAAATCTGCGTGCACATACGATTTCATTCAACCAATGTCAATATCCCTTCCCCGGGCTCGTGCAACGATGCAAATAATTAAAAATTAGTTCATACATGCTTAATTTTTGACCCGTTCAATTTTTAATGCATTTCTCCTTTTTATTTATTTTTGATTAACCTATTTGCTTATTTGCCAAAAATAACGAAGGTGATCACAGAATAAATATGCTGAAATCTGAGTTCCGCCCACGGGCGCCCACTTTTTTGCAAAAAATACGGTTCAAATCAAAAAATTTGTTCATGACAAATACATGCATTTTGTCTAAACAAAGCGGTAAAGAAAGAAAGCGGTAAAAGGGGACTACTCGGAGTCTGCTCGTCATCCGTACACTCGACGTCTTGTCACTTGCTCCGCCGGATCTGTCGCAAACGGGGAACTCGCCGAACTCCTCCCGGGGGAATAGGCAGGGCCTCCTCGGAGTACGCGAACTCGAGGACTCCCCTCTCGCGCCCGAGTGCGCGTAAGAAGGAGCTCCAAATCCAGCCGTTCCGCCCGCGAACTGCGAAACCCCTGTGTGAAGTCCTCCCCACCCGTTGTGGGAGCAGGGCGAATCTCTCGGCCTCGCCGGCCCCCGATCACGGACGTCCACGCTCCTCCGGGACCTGCACCGCATGAACTCCACGAGCCTCCTAAGCGTGGCGGACCACCCCGTCC